>JALNIF010002427.1:0-22020 GCA_026284005.1 Thecaphora frezii | reverse complement strand
CGACCCCAAGACCGGCTACGACGCTGAGCGGAGGCTCCTCTCTGCCCAGACGATTTTTGGCCTGATGGACCATCTTGGCGTCTGGATGCGGCTCAAGAGGCAGAGCATCTCAAAGCTCGGGCGCAGGGGTCGGCTGTCGAAGGCTGAGGAGGCCCTCTCGTCAGTCGAGTCCCTCACCGCCTCGATCTCTCAGGAGCTCACCGCGCAGGCTTCGCTCCAGTGCAAGGCCTATGCTCGGTCTCTGCTCAACTTTGAGCAGCGCATCCGCTTCCTACGCACCGAGAGCGGCAGGCAGGACGGCGAGTTGCAGACGTACTACGAGAACTTGCATCAGATCTACGCCTCGCTCGACGAGCCCGACGGCATGGAAGGGATCTCGACCAAAGTGGTCTCGCCGTCGCTCGAGCACCAGATCCGCGAGCACGAGAGCACGGGCCGATGGACCTCGGCGCAGAGCTGCTGGGAGGTCGAGCTGCAACAGCGTCCCGATGATGCCTCGCTCCACCTTGGTCTGCTGCGCTGCTTGCGCAGTCTCGGCCACTACGATACCATGCGGACTCACATCCGTGGAGCGTTGAGCGTCCATCCGGAGTGGGAGCCGCTGCTGGCCTCGTTCCAGGTCGAAGGCGCCTGCATCTTGGGCGACTGGGAGCAGCTAGAAGCCTCTCTCTCGCGCGATCCGACCGCCGACAGCCCCGAGCACGCGCTCGGTCGCGCGATCCTGGCGATGCGCGACAAGGATCCGAGCGGCTTTGATCGCGTCATCACAGAGGCTCGACGCCAGCTCGGCAAGCCCATCGTCGCCGCCGCCAACGGTTCCTACGCCTCCATGTACGAAGCGGTGCTGCAGCTGCACATGCTCCACGAGCTCCAACTCATCCGCGACGCCCACCTCAACGGCGCCGAGCCGCCCCAGGTTCGGGCAGCGGCGCTCAATCGGTCGCTGACCTCGAGGCTAAACGCGACACTGCCATCGTTCCGCACGCGCGAGCCGATCCTCAGCCTTCGACGCACTGCCTTTGCCGCCCTCGACCTCAACCCGGCGCTCCGCACCGAGATCGGCAACGCGTGGATAGCTACGGCCAAGATCGCGCGGCGGGCCGGACATCGCCAGACGGCCTACTCGGCCATGCTGCAGGCGACGCAGTGCCAGGCGCCGTTTGCCTTCGTCCAACGGGTCAAGCTGCTGGCGCTCGACGAGGAGACGCACAAGGCGATCCAGGACCTTAACAACTCGCTTCAGATGATTGCAGCGGCCGTGGCGCCGAATCCGGCCATGGAGGCAAAGCGGTCCAACGCGACCGCAGCATCGACCGCTACTACTACCGTGATCGACATCACGTCCGACACCGCCCCACCCGTCCAAATCGACCGGACCGCCTACGCCAAGGCGTGCCTGCTGCGGGCGCGGCTGCTGGATGCTACGTTCCGATACGGGCCGATCGAGGTTTACGAGAGGTACAAGGAGGCGGTGCAGGAGCAGATGCTGTCGGAAAAGATGTGGTACTACTTCGGCCACTTCCAAGACACCCACGACAACGTGCTGCCCAACGCCACAATGCAGCGCTTCAACGTCTGCAAGGCGCTGCTGCGCTCGGCCCAGATGGGGACCAAGTTCTTCTACCGCACCTTGCCCCGCGTGCTGACAATCTGGATGGAGATCGCCAGCGATCCGGCCATCATCAAGGCGACATCTTCGAGGTCGGGCAACGCCAGCTCTTCCGCGGTTCAAGAAAACTTCGAAACGTTCCGACGGCTTAACCAGACGCTGGCCAAATACAGCCGCAAGCTGCAACCTTTCCAGTGGCTGGCCGTCTTCCCGCAGCTGGTGGCGAGGATCGTGCAGAAGAATGACGAGGCGTGGAGGGTGCTACTCGACATCATCCTCCAGGTCGTCCTGGCCTACCCGCAGCAGGCGATGTGGTCGATGGTGGCCGGCTCCCACAGTAAGGATACCGAGAGGCGGAAACGCTTCGAGGCAATCGTCTCCGCCGTCGCCAGCAAGTCGCAGGGCAGTCATCCGCAACTGAGGGAGGTTACGCGGATCGTCACGGGATCGCAGAAGCTGGCCAAGGAGCTGCTGCGGCTGTGCGACTACGAGGTGCCTCGGCAGACCACAGTGCTGAGCGGAGAGCAGCTGTTCCCCGGCCTCTCGCACGTCGCCACATCGTTCGAGCTGCTGCTGCCGCTGCAGTCGTCGATGACCATCAGCCTGCCCTCCAACAACATCGTTACGGCCGAGCACCGACCCTTTCCGCCCAACCTGCCGATGATCGCCGGCTTCGAGGATCGCATCGAGGTAATGAATTCGCTGCAGAAGCCGCGCAAGATCATCATTGCCGGCAGCGACGGCAAGCAGTACCCTTTCCTCTGCAAGCCCAAGGACGACTTGCGCAAGGACGCGCGACTGATGGAGTTTGACAGCATGATCAACAAGCTGCTGCAGAGCAACGCCGAGTCGCGTCGGCGGAAGCTCTACGTACGGACGTACGCGGTGCTGATCCTCAACGAGGAGCATGGCCTGATCGAGTGGGTGCCGCACACCGTCGGGCTGCGGCACGTCCTGACCAAGCTCTACAACGCGCGCGGGCTCGCAATCTACACGTCCGACATCCGCCAGCACATGGACAACGCGAGGATGGCGCAGGATGCCAAGACGACCGAGACCATCTTCAACACCAAGGTGCTGTCGCAGTTCCCGCCCGTGTTCCACGAATGGTTCCTGGCCACCTTCCCGGAGCCGTCGGCGTGGCTGAGCGCGCGGACGTCGTACGCGCGCACCGCGGCCGTGATTTCGATGGTCGGGTTCGTGCTGGGTCTGGGCGATCGACACGGCGAAAATATCCTCTTCGATGCAAGCAGCGGAGACACGGTGCACGTCGATCTCAACTGCCTGTTTGACAAGGGACAGAAGTTTGAAATCCCCGAGCGCGTCCCCTTCCGGCTGACGCACAACATGGTCGACGCCTTTGGCGTGACGGGCTGCGAGGGCGTGTTCCGCAAGAGCGCCGAGGTGACAATGACGATCCTGCGCGAGAACCGCGACTCGTTGATGAGCGTGCTCGAGGCCATGGTGCACGATCCACTGGGCGAGTGGGGTGCGCCGGAAGAACGTGCGCGGTCCAAAGTGAGTAGAGTACAGTTTCCCGGTAGGAGTTCGTTGTGGAGGTGGCGACGACCAAGACGGCTTGGAGGGGCTGAAGTCGTATCGCCTGCTCCGTGGGCGCCCGTGCTGCAGAGTTTTTGCGGATGGCTAACGGTTGCCTTTTTTTATTTTTTTTTATTTTTTTATTATTTTTATTTTTATTTTTATTTTATTTTATTTATTTTATTTTATTTATTATTATTCTTATTTTTTTCATATGGCAACGCTGCATGCTGTGTGCGCGTTATTGTTCAACAGAACTCGACCCGACCCGATCCGCGCGTGGCGGAAGCGCGGCGGGCGCTGGATCCAGTGGCCAACAAGCTCGACGGCAGAATGTATCGATCCGACCGGCGCGAGCCTACGCCGCCGTATTCGACCAACAACTTGGTGGATTCGCTCATCAAGGAGGCTACCAGTGCTGTCAACCTGGCCAAGATGTATGTAGGGTGGAGCAGCTGGCTTTGATCCGGGGTTGGAGGAAGCTAGAGAGCGGCCGTTGGCGGATCAGATTAGGCCGCGAAGAAACACAACATTCACATTACTTAGAAACAGTGCAAGGGTAATCCTAGACTTCTTTTACCATGGTGCCTTTACTGCGCCATTACTCTTGCGCTGTTATGGGGCGCTTGCTACTTGGTCGCCGCTGCGCCACGCGTTGCCCTGGTATGCATTCGTTTCGCCTGGTTCCTCGCGCCTCTTCATATGCTCGTGTGCTTGTGTGGTCGCCACTCGTGGCTCTCTGGCTGCGCTCGGCCAGACAAGCCTGCTGCCTCGGTTGGATGGAGACCGTTGCCCCACAAATCTTAATGAACAAGGAGGAACAGCACAAATCGAAGCCGAGATTTGGCCGGAATTTCAAAGAGGAGAAATTAATCGCGACAACGGAGCGGCGCAACGAGCCTTATCACGCAAATGAGACGCTATCGACAGCCATGCGTCCGGTGCGGCGCTTGAATAACAGAGTCGGAAATCTAGTTATTTAAGCCGAAATTCACCCTTCTCTTCGGAAGCAGGTTGGGCGAGAGAGAAGGCAGGCGGGCGGTTGGTACACTTCAAGCAGGAAGAGGGGAGAACAGACGGGCTCAGGGATTGTTCTAGAGAGCGGCGGTAGGCAGTGCAAGCCAGCTGGTCAGACCAGAGTGTAAGTAGAGAACACGGCAAAGAGAAACAGGTTGACGTGCGTATGTTGCTGCTGCTGCTGTTGTGGTTGGAAGCGGTGGCTGATGCTTGCGCTTCGTTGGGCCCCACTAGTTACGCTCACACGAGCACTTCATCGCGAGTGTAGTGTGAGTAGTCAAAGGTGCACACATTATTGACTACTCTGTAATGATGAACTAATGGATAGAATTTGAAATAGAAGCTGAAAAGGTGCATAGGATCCTCCGCACTGGGCAACGCGGCACATGGAATTTCCGCGCGCACTCTTAGTTATGAGCTGGAAGGCCTAGCTGAGTGAACGGGTAACAGCTAGCCTCAAGGTTTGCCGCTTGCGGGGCCCGCCACGCCGCGGGGCAACGGCCAAGAAGCACGCTCGCCGCTCGGCCACTTTTGGCGCAAACGCGCACGCGGGGCCCGGGTTGGGGTCCGAGATTACACGTTGCAGCCCTACGTTTCGTCCCCACGCAAAATCCATCCATCCTCTGGTGGCCCAACAACAAGAGGGAGGTGAGCGTCCGGTTGACGCGATTGAATACAGCCCGCGCCTCTAGAGATGCAGAGGCACAAGCTTTGTAGTCAAGGCGCTAGGCGGCTATCCACTCTGGAGGTTTGGGTGGCAAGAGACCCGCCGGACGGACCGATGCCGGTTGCCAGTCATGCACCATGCGTGATGCACTACTGACTACACACTCTCACAACTCACACTTGTGACAAGACTGTGACTACTTGTGACTCTAGTGTCTGCTGTTCTTATTCTTATTAACTTACTTGGCCTGCTTGCGACCACGCCACTTGGACCAACTCTGAGTCCGACTCATCACTGTGACTGACTTACGAAGCCGAGGGTACTCATGTGGTCTAAGACACTAGCTTGCGCCTTGGCCTCGTCGCTGTTGAAGCAAGACTAGCTAGTCAAAGTATGGCCGGTGCTGTTCGGCAGAGGCGATCAGACGTTGGGGCTTGGCCGGGCGGCAGTCAGGTAAGTAGACGAGGGGGCGGCGCGTTGGGCCTCGGTTGGGTCGCCGTTCCTTCTTCCTATCTTTGTATCTTTGGCTTCGCCCTCGCCCTCGAATCAACACATACGTACCCTGAATCGCTCTTGTCCCTACGCCCGCTTGCCTTCCACTCTCAACCACGCCTCGCGTCCTTTTCTCCTTCTTGATCCCCCCCACCTCGCACCTGCCCCCTTCCTCCCTCCCATCCATTCCTCGTCCCTGTCCACTCTTTCTCCCCCACGCTTGCTGCCTTCTCCTCAGCCACAGCGCCACACCCTCTTTGTTCGTCCCACGCGCCACCTCTCTCGGTGTCGCCCCCATCGTCGCGACCGTCCCTATCTTTGCAGCTTAGCGCCCGCCGTTCGTGTGGTCTTCCACCCGCTGGCAACTCTCCCACCCAAGCCCCCTCCATCCCGCGCTGCTCGTGCCACACTCGTAGCTGACGTGCTCCTCTGCGGCCAGTGCGATCGTCCGGATGGCTTCGTCACCGGTCACGGCGCAGAGCAATGCCTTCGTCACACTCCTGACCTCGGACCACTACCTCCCCGGCGCTCTGGTGCTGGCCCAGTCTCTTTGGCGTGCCCACGGCCTCGCAAAGGATGCCGATGCCACGCCCACCGAGCGGCAGCCCTCGGCCGCCAAGCCGAAGCCGTTTGATGTTGTCGCCCTCATCACCCCCGATACCCTGTCAGTGCAGACGGTCAAGGCCCTCCGTCGCAGCGGCCTCTTCGACTGGATCGTAGGCGTGGAGCAGATCGGTTTCCGCCAGCTGCTGGCTACCCGCACCGATGAATCCGGCAGCGACGGCCTTGTCGTCAACGAGACGCTGCGGGCCATGGAGAAGAACCTGGCGCTGCTGGGGCGACCCGACCTCCAAGATACGCTGACAAAGCTCCACGCCTGGAGGCTCGGACGCGATTCGGCGGCATCCTTTCCCGATTTCGTCACGTCGGTGTCGGACTCGGCTGTCTGGCAGGGATACGACAAAGTTGTCTTTCTGGACGCCGACATGCTCGTTCTTCGGCCGATTGACCACCTCTTCTCGCTAGTCAGTGACCCCAGCTTCGCCGCCTCGCCGGACACCGGCTGGCCCGACGCCTTTAACAGCGGCTTCATGCTGCTCAAGCCCTCGCAGGCCACCTTTGATTCCATCAGAGACTTTGCGAGGCAGAGGGGCAGCTGGGATGGAGCGGACCAGGGCCTGCTTAACGACTTTTTCGGCCCGGCTACGGAGGAAGACCAGCCCGTGGGCGCCTCGGAAGTGGCGCCTGGGGGCGGTTGGAAGCGATTGAGCTTCCGCTACAACGTGACATCGCACGGTGGCTACACGTTTGCGCCGGCCTACCAGCGGTACGGCAACTCAATCATGGCGTCCCACTTCATTGGCCAGCACAAGCCCTGGAATCGCCCGCGGCCGAGCGGCATCGCCGATCCGAACCCGCACACGGAGCCGCAACCGGACGACGGGACTCTGCGGATCCGGCCGAGCCAGCCCGACTACCTGCTTGCTCTGTGGTACGATACGTTCGCCTCTGTCTACCCGTCTTCGGCATTCGGCACGCCAACGAGCGGCATCGAGATAGTCCACACATCGCGTGGTGTAGAGGTCATTGAGAAGAGAACCTTCACCGTTCCTACCTACAAAGCGGTGTGGGACGCCGAGGCAACCCTGGGTAGGGAGCGCGAGCTCGAGGCGTTCGACCAACCGAGGCCAGCTGCGGTGCCCGAGGCGCAGTACCACAGCCTGCCGCTCGACGGAAGGGCCAGTCTGATTGCGCCCCAGCCAAGGACTCCAACGCCTCCCCTTGTGTCTCCCGATCTTTCTAGGAGCCCGACTCAGCAAACTTCGCCTTCGGATCCCGCTACGCCAACTCAACAAGCACAGCAAGGACATCAGGCACGGCATCCACAGCAAGCACAGCAAACACAGCAAGCGCACCAAATGCATCAAACCTACCAGTCGCACCAAACCCACCAAACTCCGAGTACGGAAAGCACTGTAGAGAGAACTGCAGCCGCGATCGCGATTCCGCAAAAGGTGGAAACGAACAAGGACGACGACGAAGATGCTTCGCCCAGCCACTTTTCACCGCCTCAGCTTTCCTGGGATCCCGCTCACGCCCCTCCGCCCACGGGCGATGGCGAACAATTCTACCAGATGCGCAATCCACCAGATACGTACTACCAGAACGCCTGGGATGAGCACGTGCGGGCGCCCAGGACCCTGGCGGAACAAAAGGCGGCGTTTTTCATGCCTCCTTCCAGCACCGCTCCGTCACGGGATGGGGCGGCGCCCGTGGGCGGCCCCGGATACATCCCGCCGAGTCTGAAGCGCGATCACGTCTTTGACAACTTGGGCAGCGACCGGCCGGATCCTAGCAAGATAAAACCAATCTTTCCCTGGGAGCATACGAAAAAGGCGGGCGTGCCCACTCGAGTCTTTCCCGACGAGCCGAAACCCCCGCCGCCGCCACCACCGCCACCAGCAGCCGACCCAAGCAGCAGCAAAAGCGACGAGCCCGCCGCAACCAGGACCGTCATTGGTTTCAGCACTCGCGCGAGCCGCACAGAATGGACCGCCGCTTCGCCAACTCTGTCGGCCATCTCCACAACCTCGGTCGTTCGACGGGGTCTGCCCAGCAACCTTTCTTATACCAACGCATGGGACGAGGAGAATGCGATTGGCAATTTTGCCAAGTGGTGGACCAAGGCCAGCACGCGCGGCGAAGGCAAGGAGGTTGGCGTCCAGGCGACCCCACACGTCCGCCATCGATCTGCCCAGACTGGCACAAGGCCGGGCATGGCTTATGCGGGCACCTTAACCATGGACTCCGGGGTGTCAATGTACGACCCTAATGCCGACGCTGGCGCCGGTGCGCAGAGTGATAGCCGCGATGGAGACGATGAGTCCTCGTCAGATGACGATGAGTCCGATGACGATTGCGACGACGCATTCGACGGCCGTAGGGCGGCGACGCGCGACGGTAGCGGACGACCGCGCTCGCCTACGTGGACGCGCGAAAGCCCGGGTAGAGGCTTCCGGCGCAAGGCGGAGAAGTCGGTGGTCGTCCAGCTCAACGCTACACCCCGTAGCCCAAGAGTGACATCGCGTTTCTCGGGGTCCGTGTCGGGCGGCGAGCTGCGAACCGCCAGTGCGAGCGGCTCGTTTAGTGGGTTGATGAGGGCCAAGCATCGGATCCGGCCGGATGGATGGAACGGCAGCGTGGAAGCGATGCCCCCGATGAGCGCTGAATTCGTGGAGAGCGGTGCTAGAGTGTCGAGGGAGCAAGCGGTAGCACCGATCTACTATCGACGTCGAAGCGATGCTAGCACCGAGGTGCCGAGCCGCAACTCCAGCGGATCTGGATCGGGGTCGGGAGCCACGAGCCCAAGCTACCCGGTCATTCTTACGAGGGCGCCCAAGCTGACGTCGTTTTCGTCGCGTCGAATGTCGGGTGGCATCCCGTCGCCGATCCAGACGCGAACGGGCCGCGAATATGGGGGCGCCGCCGCGTACACTGTAGCCTCGGCAATCGACGCCAGCAGACCGAGGAGCATGACGAGCCAAGTCCAGCCGACCACGCCGTCGGGCGTAGATGTGCCGTTCAGCTCGAGCCCCGTCAACTCGAGAGCCGAGCTGGACCAGCAGAGTCGAGCGCATCGCAACGCCTACCTCTCGAGGCAGGCGAGGAGCGGCTTCATGTAGGCGACCGAGTCAAAACAAGGGGGAAGATATTGGAGAAGTGGAACGGGGGATAGGGGAGTTGAATGCAAGTCTTGATCGATTTTTCGCAGCGTCACCGTCGGTTCCAGCGCTCTACTTTTTCTATCACTATACACTGTCATCGACCGTACCTCTTCATCCTGAACTGCAACCTTCCCTTGCCTTTTGCACCGTCGCCGCCTCATTCAAGACGCCGTTTATCTAACCTTCACCTTCGTTCACACCTGTCACTTCGTATCAGCATGCCAGCATGATCCTTGCACTATTCTCTTCAAATCGCAATTTTTACCCCTCCCTCACTTGTTTCCCGAGCGCGTTCAAACTGGATTTGTGTCTGTGTGTCTCTCTATATCCTGGTCCTGGCCACAAACGATGTTGAGCGTCAAGGAAGATGGGAGGGGGGATGGTACATGGGTCCCAGGGTGTCCTGAGACGAGATGAAGCGGACGAGTGCGGCCGTCAGGGTATTGGGAGGTGGTGGGAGGGGAGAGGGGAAAGGTGTGAGGAAAGGTGTCGCCAAGTCATGCCCTTAGTGTTGGCCGCTGCTCGATAAAGAAAGGTAGAATCGGGGGGGACGTGTCAGTTTGCCGTCGAAGAGGGCGATGGAGAAAGCAAGCCCATGTCACGGAGCAAGAGAGAGACGTACGCATCAAAAATGGGTCTTCCGCTGATGGCGCCTCCCGCGGCAGCCGCGCTGTCGCCGCTACCGACGTCGTATCCACCGACCGAGTCCGCCTGGCCCGGCACACCGGTGGGCACGTAGGCGTGCTGGGGAATGCCGGTCTCGTCGACCATCTCGGCGGCCTCGACGACCTCGTACATGGCGCTCGCCGCCTCCGGCGCCGGCACCTTGCCAGTCAAGAGGTCGATGGCCGGGATGGGCTGGCCGTAAAAGTCCTTATTGGTCTCCTTGCGCTCCACAAGCACGGTACCTTCGAGTGAGACGCCGGCAAACAGACCTGTTGGACGCGGCCCAAGCGTAGCACAGGACAAAGAGAAGGGATCAGATCGGGCGGCGGGCAGGGCAGATATGCCGTCGAGGCAAGGTACCCACCCTTGGAGCGAGAGTAGGAAAAGAGCGGCGTGGGGTTGTTGATGGCGGCAGTGATGGCGCCGCCGGTTCCAATCGGTCTAGGGGCGATACGCGGAGCGGCGAGCAGAAGCGTCAGAGGGGGGTGTCCAGATCGAGGCTCGCGAGCCGCTTTGGCAATCCTGGTCTTCGGTGGTATACTCACCCGGCCGCAGCCGAGAGGCTTCCGCCAATGGTCAGGTTGCCCGCCAGCGCAAACGACTTGACCGCCTCTTCGCTGTTCATGATGACGACAAACTCAGACAGATCGGCACCGATCTGGTTTCAAGAAAAAGGGGAAGCGGAATGCCTGTGAGACGGATGGGGAGTGTATGAAGGTGCTAGGTAGGGTGCCAATGCGCCACTTACCTGGAGGCCGAAGCCGACGCCTCCGGTTCCGATGCAGCTAGGCGCCGACCACGAACCATCGGGCAGACGAGCGATGACGACACCGCTTCCGGCCTTGGCCGACCAGACAAAACCCTGTTTGAGGCGTAAACCGATGGAAGGATGCGCGGGGATAAGCGAGGGAAAGAGGAAGAGATGAGGGTCAGCGTCGCCAAAACAGCCACGGCGGCAGGGCAAGCAAGGGTTATGGGCGAGTGACCTACGGCCTTGACGACGGTAAAGACGGCGAGGCCCTTGGCCTGCTGCAGCACCGCCTTGGGGATCGAGTTGAGCGCCGAGTCAGGGTGGTCGGGATCGGCGAGGAAGCCTTGCAGCACCTTGGCCGCCTTTTCGCACTCTTTCGGCAGGCTGCCGCATCAAGAATCGACCCGAGCGACGATTGCGACGCAGCAGACGGAAGGATCAAGGGGCGGTAAACGATAAGCATGCCCAGCGCAGCGCGGCACGGCACGGCACAGCATGGCACCGCTGCGATCGGTCGAGGCCGATGGCGTGGTTGCGCGTGGTATGCCACTCACGAGAAACCGGCTCGAGCCACTTGCGCCTGCTCGTTGATCTGCCTGCTGGACTGGTGCGCAAAGGCGGTCGCCTGCACTCGGATCACCCGCCATTTCAACAAGGGTAAAGGGATAAGAGAGCATCGGAGCCAGCCATGTCAGCTCAGCGATGGCGCGGCCGAGATACGCAGCGCCGGCAACGCCGACGAGCGAGGCTGGGAGGCTTGCAACGCTCTGCAAGAGGAGGCCGAGGAGGGCAGCGAGGCAGGCTACTGACCTGTGTGCCCGCCTTCTGGGCAGCTTGCCTGAACTTGTCGAGGAAGGACATATTTATATTGGGGTCGATCGGGGTAGGATGGTGGAATTCATAATGCACCGAAATCGTGACGAAAGGCAAAGCACGAGTTTCAGAGGTCCAGCTCCATGTTGCGATTCCGAGAGTGTAAAGTGCGGCTCGAGTTTCAGCAGCCACAGAGCAGTCACGTCGGGCCAAGACGAGTTGACTCCTGAGTTGGTGCGCGCACGGATGCACGGATGCTCCACACCGACCGCGCCGAGGCGAGCCGACGCAACAGACACAGGCTGCGCAGAGAGGGAGGAGGGAAGGGAGAGAGAGAGAGAGAGAGACACAGAGACAGAGACAGAGACAGAGACAGAGAGTGACAGAGAGTGAAAGAGGCAAGAGCGGGGGAATAGCCCAAACAACTTTACCCTCTCCAAAAGTAGTCGTTATAAGTTACTACATAGTGATAGCCGTTGTGTGAGCGCGTACTGACAACCATCCAGGAGGCACCGGTTGGCTAAAGGGGACCAAACTCGGCTTCGCCCGCTCTCAGCCCGCGCAAAAAAAAAAAAATGATATTTTGGCTCTCGCGATTGGCAGCGTGGTTTCGGGTTGTCGTCAACCCTAACCTCGCCCGGCCCATTCGACGACGCCCTCCTTCGACCGACCGACCGACCGACCAACCGACGTCTGTTCACCATCGCTGGCAGTTGCCTCTCAACCCTATCCGCCACTCGCTCGGGCAGCGGTGGTCGCCCCGGGCCCAGCTTTTATCCTCTGTCCATCAGCGCCTTTACCCCGTTCTCTTCTACCCCTTGTTCTAGCGCTTAGCCTTGCCCTCGCCCTCGTTCCTCCCCTGCCCCTTCAGCCTCTCGTCTCCGCGCACCTCCCACCGGAAAATCGACATCGCTCACCACCACCACCACCACCACCATCGCCGCCGCCGCCACCGCCACCGCTCCAGCCATCAACATCGCCTCCTACGCCAAGACAGCCTTCGATGTCGACCTCGTCGGCGCCGCAGCGCAACGGCCTCCTGGCTCCCAGCTCTGGGGCCGGCGCAGGCGGCGGCAACAGCAGCAGCAGCCACGCAAACGGCAGCCATAGCAGTGCTAATCGCACAAAGGAGCTCTTTAACGCTGCCCTCCAATCCAGAAATCCCGCCAACAACTACATCGCGCACATCAAGATCTGGGAGGATGTCGGCGCCGACGAGGCCAACCCCAACGGCGCCGCGCAAAAAAAGGCCCGCTACCTCATTCTCGCCGTCCAAAAGGACACCGGAAAGGTCACCATCAACAAGGCCAAACGCAATGCCAACGGCACCTTTAGCATCGGCAAGGATTGGGACCTCAACACCCTCCGCGAGGTGCACGTTCACCAGCCAGACGTCTTCAGCATCACCCTCTCGCGGCCCTACAAGTGGCAGACGCAGCATCCGGGAGAGCAGCTTATGTTCCTCCAGACGCTCATCAAGGTCTACCGCAAGTACACACAGGAGAACGGGCCCAGGCTGATTGGTATCGATGTCCCTCTGAGCAGCGGCAGCAGCCTGAGCCATACCAGGGGAGTAGTCAGCACGGAAACGGGCAGTGGCGTAGTCGTAGCAGCGGCCATACCGGCTCCATCTGCCTCTGCTGCTAGCATCTCCACGAGCTCGGCCCCGCCGCCTACAATGGCCCCTCCGGCTATTCCAGCGCCTTCGTTGTCGTTGCCCACCTCAAGCTCGCCCAGGCGATCAAAGGAATCATCGAGGCACGGACACAGCCCGTCCAAGTCGTCTGTTCTCAGCAGCAGCGCCCGGAGCGATGCCATGAGCTCGATGGATCGGCCCTCCTCTTCCAGATTGAGGCAAAGCGTTGCTTCTAGCAGCCTCTCGCGGCCCTCTTCAGCAACGTCAAAGGAAGGGGCGAACGGATCGACGCCTCCGCCGCGACCCTCGGCGCGGCGGGTGGCTACGGCCGAGAGCCTCTCGCCACCTTCTGCACCTTCAACCCGCAGGAAAAATAGCGGAGATTCCTTGCGCAGCCTGAGCGCCAGCGGCGGAAATGGCGATGCAAGGGCACGTCTCAGCTCTATAGAACCGATCCGCGGCGGGGCTGCCTACGAGCGTATGCTGCTGGCCGGTACCGGACTCAGCGGTGTCGCTGAGGACGAGGACGATGATGACGGACAGGATCCATACGGGGGCGCAGTGCTCGAGGACGGGGATGCTGCGGCGTCTGAGACGCCTATGAAGGCCAAACGTGCGACCCTGGGCCGGCCGAAAGTAGCCAGGCTCGATTCGGGCGACCAAGTCAGCAGTCAGGCCAACGGCACCCCTGTCGAGGAGGGCGAAGATGAGGACTCGACACTGCAGGCCGTCGAAGAAATGCTCGAGGGCTTCGAGTGGCGAGGCATCGGAGCGCGGCAGTTTGCGGACGGTAGCCTCGCCCAGAAGGGCACGGCCGACGTGATTGAGGCGCGGCTGCTCGACGAGCTGGCGGCGCTCGAGTCAGCCAATATTCACGCCATCATTGAGTCGGACGATCGGGTGGCGCTAGTCGTGCAGCACATGGAAGAGGCGCTCGCTCACCTAGATATGATGGACAGCATGATTGCTGGCTTCAAGGTGCAGCTCAACTCGAGGGCGGACGACATCTCGCACATCGAGAGCCAAAACCGAGGCCTCCAGGTCCAGACTTCGAACCAGCGGACGCTGATGGCTGAGATCGACAACCTGATCAACACGATCAACGTAGACGACACGGCGCTGCATATCCTGAGCGCGGGCAGACTCGAGAGCGATGAGGGCATCGCACAGCTCGAGGGTGCCGCCGCCTCGCTCTACAAGAGCATGCTGCAGGCCAAGCGCGACGGTGACAGCAGCGGCGGCGACGTGGCGGCGACGACCGAGCGCCTCGCCGAGCACGAGTCGGTATCGTCGCGCTTCTGCAAGCGGGTGATGGACTACCTCAACGTGACGTTCAACGTCGAGATCCAGCGTCTGCTCAACGACCCGGTCCGCCAGCAGGCTCTTGCGCCGCCGCTCCCATCGCTGCCGGACCACGCAAGCATGGAGGATGCGCTGGGCCGATACTGCGGTATCCTGCTGTACATGAAGGAGGTGTCGCCACAGAACTTTTCGCGGGTTTCGGCGTCCTACTTTGCCTCTGCATCCGAATGCTACAAAGCCGAGATGCAGAAGCTGTTCGCGGTCTACAAGAGCCAAATCAGGCAGGATACCGACGAGGACTTGTACGAGGCCAGCTTCGCGCCTACCAACATGGGCGGCGTCGCCGCATCGGCGATCCGCTCGGGCACCATCAGAAAGGTGGGAAAGGACAAGCACAAGGTGGGAAGAGGTCGGCGCGACATCTCTGCATCCGAGGTGAGTGTTTCCCGCCCATCAGCGTCGTCGAAAGGTAGGGGAAGGCGTAGGATCGTGGCCTGACCGCACAGCACCTTTACGACAAACTATCGGAATCGCGATCTGCTATAGGCATTTCAACGTGCCCTTTCCAATGTGGTACCGATAGTGCTGCGGGAGCAGGGCTTCATCTCCGACCTGCTCCATATCAACGACAACAACATCACCTTTGCCGACTACATGGACCTCGAGCCCTACTTTCGTCGTCGTGCGCAGGGCGTCTTCGGCGTCTCCTCGACCAATGGCCCACTGCGGGAGATGAAAGGCGCCCTCGACCTCATCTTTGGCTTCCTGGCGCCGGAGTTGCAGAGCTTCACCGACGCCGCTCTGGCCAAGGACAAGATGTGAGTCTGTCATATGGACTTGGAGGCTGGTGGTTCGGAACTGATCGATATGGCCTTCGTCCTCCGACCTATACAGATCCATTTTCGGTCTCTTGGCCGCGCTCGATCGGGCAATAATCGAGGCTGAAGAGCTCAACTCGGAGTCGATTCACAAAATCATGTCCAAGCTTCACATGCGGCTCGCCTCGCAGCTAGAACGCTTCGTCCAGGAGCAGATCAAGGGCATCGAGCAGACCAAGCTGACCGTCAAGAAGCGCAAGGGAATCGTTCATTTCATTAAGGTCTTCCCGGTGAGTCTCTGCACCCTTTCCGCCGTCCACCATCCAATCCGTCGAGTCCTGCTCGACAGATCCCTGGGCCCTGCTCCTGACATGATTATCAACCTTGGCTGCCGTTCCCAATTGTCATCAGACGTTCGTCGATCGGGTCGAGTCGCAGCTGCTCAACACCGAGATGCTCAACATTCGACCTGCCGTCGATGGATACTACGACGCCATTTGCCGTGCCATGTTTGACGCTCTCCAGACCATCTCACGCATCGATGGCGGTGGCGTGGACGAGGACAAGGGCCAGCTCAACCACCACATTATTTTGATCGAGAACATGTGGTACTTCACATCCAATATTTCCAAGCAGCGCAACGCAGCGCTCAACGCGCTCGTCAAACGCGCCGAAAAGATCTACGGCGACAGCCTCGAGAGCTACCGGATGAGCGTGCTGCGCAGGCCCGTCGGCAAGATGATGGTGGGTGACTGACGTTTTGGACCGTTGTCGTGTTGTGGCGAAGGAAGAATTATGGTCCACCATCGCTAATGGGATCCGACTCGTTGCCTCTGCCTTGCGGACCGTACGATCTGACAGGACTTTGGCGACGGCATCGATGTGCTGCTGCGGTCCACGCCGCCGGGCGAGGTGTCGCTGCATGCGACCTACTCCAAGTCGGCCTTCAAGCGGCTGACCAAGGAGTACACGTCCAAGGACGTGCGCAAGTCGATCGAGGCGCTTTCAAAGCGGGTGCAAAAGCACTTTGGCAACGACGACGACGATCCATCCGAGTCGCACGACTGCGGCGAAGAGATCGAAGAGGTGCTGGCCAAAGTGTGGGCGAGCTGCGAGGATGGGTTTGCGCGCGAGGTGGAGCGCATGGCGCGCATTACGAGGGACTGCTACAAGGACGCCGGCGTGGTGCTCGAAGTCAACGGGCAGGATGTAAGGAGGCTGTTTGCTAGCCATGCGCCGGGCGGAAGGAGGCGGTGAGGCGCCATGTCCCGCAATGGCTAGCGCAGCGCTGCAGTAGAAAGAGGCCTACGGTCCAAAGAGGTGCGCGCCTCACGCCTCAGCTAGAAACTTCGCCGCCATGCCACTAGGTGGGATGAAGATCTTTTCTTTGGTCCCTTCATCGCCTGATTTTCTGTATCGTTTACGGGTGCGATCCGACGCTTCACCGTGTAGCGTGTCCACGAAACGACGGCAGGCGCATCGCGCACGAGTCAGGGTGATGCGGATAAGAGGTGATGGGAGCTGGTGAGCTGTTCGCTCTTTTTTCTTCCTCTTTCTTCCTTATTATTACTCCTTCCTTTTGGTGGGGAAAGCTGACTTGGGTGGAAGCAGCCCAGGTGGGGAGGGAAGGGATAAGAGAGGGGGGCAAGAGCCATGAAAGCATGCGATAATGGTACATGATGCGCTTATGACAAAAGTTTGATCGGACAGGTTGTGCATCTGCACTTACTGGTAGGGAAGTGTGAGAGTGAGGGGGAGGGGAACGTCTGCGCTCGGCCGGTGGGATGGAGTAAGGTTCCGGATATCCCTTTTACCGCTAACAAAGATCCAGAAGAGGGGGCGCGGAGGATGGAGTGAGCGAGTGGCGAAGTATCCGTATCTATCAATTCGAGATCGGGGTGCTGGACCTGATCCGCCGGCTATACTCGTACGCCCTGGCGATCCAACCTAGGTACGCAAGCCCCTGAACATGCTGGAACCGTACAAGACGGTGGTGTAGCAATTCCAGATCGACAAATGTCAGCACTGGTGGGGGCTGGTCCGTTTCTGTCTCTGCCGTTCTCCCGCCGTCCGACGGGATGCGGGGCCTGCACATCGTCTCCAGACTCTGCTTAGCAATTGGCAAGGGCGAGAGGTCGAGTTGTTTTTCCATCATCGAGATTTGGTGTGGGGGGACTGTCACCTCGTTTGACCCCGCCACTGTCGGTGATGGGGACAACTCGGGTGGTTTGCGCGGCGTCGACCGTTTCGAAGCGGGAGGATAGAGTGCTGCAAACTGCTTGAGCGTCTGCAACGCTTCTTCCAGCCGGTTAGCTTTAGCCAGGTACCGGATACGTTGGCTCCAGCACTGCTCGATTGTCCGCGCATCCACCGCAACCCCGTTGCCGCGGTGTGTTTCTTCCAGTTCGCGGAACAACGTCCACGTCTGCGCGACGATGGCGTCGGTGGTTTCGTCGATCTTGACGCGTCCCGCCGTTTCGAGGAGGAGCAAGTAGGTATTAGCGTTAGGTTGCAGACCCAGCTTCGCAAACAGTCCCGGTTCTTTTGCCCATTCACCTTCCCCTTCCCCTTCGCCCAAGGTGGCATCAGCAAAACCCGAGGACGAAACCGAGGTTGAGGTAGGCTGGACGGCGCGCCACAGCGTCTCGACGCGCAGAATGACGGGCAGGTGGTGCGCCAGCACCGCAAGGTATGCGTTAAGCAGCACAGTAGAGGGTGTGACGGAGCTCAGTGCGCCTTCCACCTTGCGGCCATCGACGGTACGTGGCTGGTCGGCCAGGATGCGCGCCATCAGCGCACGCGCTTCGGCCGTCAGGTCCGAGGACGTCTGCGGCACAAGCTGTGTGAACACCTGCGCCGCCTCGGTCGCCGTCAGGGCCTCTTGCGCGGCGCCGGGAGCGATCGGGGATGTGGCGAGCGAGGCCGTCTGCGAAGCGTCTCCTTCCTCCTTGCCCTCTACGTTCGCCTCGGTAGGGGTAGGGCCGGCCTCGATCTCAGCTTCCGCCGCCGCCGCCCTGTCTGTTTCGGCCTCGGCCTCGGCGTCTTCCGGGTTCTTTTCTTGCGCAGTCGCCGTCTGGGCCTCGCCGCCGGCCTTCTGCATCTGCTTCCTCTTGACCGGCGGATCAAACGACGCGTACGCCCAAAACACGTGCGTCAGCGTCTCGGCATTGGGCCGCTGCGCCATCATCTCCATCCTCTGCGCCCGCGACAGCCGGCGCATGCCTTGACCATCGTCCTCGAACAGCGGCGACGTGGAGCGGATCATCTCGGCCAGCACCCACCGCGCCCGCGGCAGGTCGCGGTTCCTCGCGCACCCTTGCAGCAGCGCGTTGAACGTGTAGCGATCCGGTGCGAAACGGAGATAGGCCGACTCGATCTCGCCCCGCTCGTCCGTCTGGCCCTCGAGCATGCCCACCCGCTCCCGCTCCAGCTCCACCATCTCGCGCAGCAGGCGGAACGACTCGAGGTAAAAGTCCTTGCGGCGCGCGCACGCCAGGATGAGATTGTTGTAGACCTCGGCGTTGGGCCGCACCTTGTAGCGCCCCACCATCTCGCGGAAGAGGTCCAGCGCCCTCTCAGTGTCGGCGCGCCGCGTCGCCACGATGCCGTACGGACCAACGGGCGTGAGTGCCGGATCGTCAATGTCCTGAGGTTGCAGCGTGCCCTTAGCGCACGCCCGCAGCATGAGCGCGTACAACGGAGCATCGGGGATCGGATGCGCCACCAGCCGCATGTGGTAGAACAGGTTCCATGCCAGCGCTTGGATCTCTTCGCGCGGATCATCGATCATGCGGTCGATCGCCATCGTGTATGTCGCCATCGCGGCGGGCGGCAAGCCGGAGACGCCGCTCTCGAGGCTGTTGAGCACCCCGATCGCTTGCGCATATTGCCCGTCGGCGAGGTAGGCCTTAGTAAGGCAGTGGTAGGTGTGGCCGTCCGGGTGCAGGCCCATGCGGTCGATGAGCGACAGCGTCTCTTGGCACTTGCCAATCTGGCCCCGCGAAGCGTAGACGTCCATCACGTTGTTCAAGAGGTTGAGCGGAGGCGGGTAGTAGCCGGAGCGCCGCATCAGCTTGAGCGTCCGCGCAAGCGCCGCGTCGTCGTCAGCACGCGCACAAGCGACCGAGAGTACGTTCCATTCGTCAAGCGTCGCGATGCCGAGCGGGAGGCTCGGTGTTCGATCTTGGTCGGCGGCGGCCGCGTCCGACGTCGCACCGGGCCGTTCGAGCAGCTGCTCCATCCGGTCAAGCATCAAGCTGCGGGCCTTGGGCGACGATACGTCCTGTAGGATCTCGTTGGCCGCGGCCATGTACTGGGGCTCCTCGACCCTCCCTTGCCGGCCATCGGGCGACATTGTCCCCTCCGCTCCAGCTAGGTCGCTGCGGATGCTGCGATCAAGGGAGAGGCTCTCAAAGGTGGGGTCTCGCGCGGCATCGTCCCTGCGTATAGCCGCATGCTGGTCAGTCTTCGGTTCGCCATCGACGACCTGCGGAGGTGGCGGCGTCTTGAGGAGATAGTTGTGATCCTGCAGGATCTTGGCGATCCGGGAAGCTAGGCCTGACTTGATATCGCTCAGGGACTGCTGCTTTCCCTCGCTGGCCTGCGATGCGTCGCTGCCGTCGCGGAGCAAGGTCAGCCTCTCAAAGAGGAGCTGCAGCCTGGCCTTTTGCCGTTCCTCGTGGCTCAGCTTCGAGAGGTCGATCAGCCTGTCGTCGAGCTCCTCGTCCTCCTCGGGCTGGGGCGGAGGCGGCTTGCGCTGGCCAAGGCAAGGTTGTGGCGGTTTCAGAGGCAGCAGCGCTCGGCCTCGATCGCGAGCCTCGAGAATCTTTTGCCTGATGAGCTCCTGCGCTTCGAGCCGCGCCTGCTCTCGCTCCTGGATGACAGGATCGACGCCCGCCGAGAGGAGCGCTTTTTCCTTGCGACCGCTCTCGAGGCGCGCCAACCTCTGATCCTCTGCGCTGGAGGGGGGCGGCACCATGAGTGCCTGGTAGAGCTGGTCGAGCGTCTGATCGTCGAGGGGCGGTAGATCCTTGGTAGCCTCATCGGTCTTTTCCTTCTTCTCCATCTGCTCCAGCTGGCGCGAGAGGTCGGCGAGCTCCCTGCGCAGCACCTTTTCCTGTTCGGCCAAGGTGAGCTTCTCGCCATTGGGCCCCTCGAAGGTGGGTGCGGAGGTTTTCTCGCTCTGCGGTGGGAGTCCTTCCTTTTCGCGGCGCCTGCTTACCCGCTCGGCGGCACGGAGGGCGCGGACGCGGGCCTTTTCGCGGGCAGCGGCTTTGCGCAGCGCATTGGCGGGGAGCAAGGGGGTGGAGCGGAGGCGGATGGTGGCAGTGGTGTGGAAGCCATGTCTGCTAGAATCCGCTTGGCTCGGCGAGGAGGCAACTAGCCTGAGAGGCGCCGACCGAGGATGTGTGCTGCTTGGAAGGATAGCGGACGGCAAGCGGCTCGAGGCTGCGACGAGCGAGGAAATGGATGTGTGCGTGCGGTGACGAAACGGGGCGAGGGTGGGAGCCGCCAGTCTATGGCGAGCCAGGAGGGACACCTCGTTCATTTCCAGGCGGCGGGCAAGCAAAGGAGTGTATGGTGGCTGGTGGCAACATTGCGATACGGCAAAGGCGCATCGCTCCAACCCAACCCAAACCGAAAAGTTTTCCTCACACGACGACGCCTCTCACTTCGCCGAGAACTACTTTAATGGCAGCGCTTTTTGTGGTGTATGTGTGTGTATTTGTTTTTTTCTCCTTTTTTTCTTCCCTCGCTTTTCCTTTGCTTCCGTTTTTGAATCCAGGTTCTGCAGCTTCGTGCGTTCCCTCCACAATCTCATGGTTTCGCGAATCGGGCGCCGCGGGCCGATCGGGCGATGGGATTGCACTTGGTCCCTTGCGTTTGAGCAACTTGCAAGGAGCCATCTCGGCCCCTCGTCGTCGTCGCAAGTCCGGCGACATCGCCACTGTGTGCCAAGCCTCCCAAGCGTTCCTGATTGGATGCCCTCCTTGGCAATTCAGGGTCCTTCGAACGACCACCTCTTGGCTTTCCGACAACTGAGTCGGTGGCTTGCGAGGGATATCCGCCAACCAGTAGTCGAGGTTCCTTCATGCCTGGGTACGCCAGAGGGACCAAGGGGGGAGCCGAGGTTTCTGTCTTTCACTTATTACACCTTTTTGAATCCAAGTTAGGCATGAATTCAGTTGCTATTCGAGATGGCTTGCCCCTTGATTTTGGGATTCTCATGCTTCTTCAGGACAGTTGGGGTTTTTTTTGAGGTAATCAGGCTAAACTTTTCAGGATGGAATACAATTGATTTTCAGGATGGGTGACTAGTACAACCAAGGAGAACAGGTCAGAATGGCAGTGGTTGTACAAGCAGTGACAGGGGCTACAGGGACAAAGCAAGTCACAGAACAAAGCAAGTCACAGGACAGAGTGCATCACAGAACAGAACAAGTCACAGAACAGAGCAAGTCATGGAACAGGAGTTGGGTGCTAAACTAGTCAAACACAGCAATGCAAAGAGTGTTAGCCACATTGTGCTCATGGCCAAGGGGTTGGCCAAGCCAGGCAGCACTAATGTAGCAGTTGATCTCCTGGCAGTCCTTGGTGGTGATTTGAATGATTGCTGTACTGATGTACTTGTGGAGGCCATGTTGGTTCTGGAGCTCTTTGCAGCTGATGTAGGGACAAATTTTGCTGAAGCTATACTCCACCAGGTTGAACCAAGATGTGTATGGGGGAAGTAGGTGGTGGAAGTGGCCTTTGTGTTTGAACAGCTTGCTGGTCTCTTGATCACGGTGGAATGGGACTCCTTCAAGGATGAAGGAGTTAGATGGTGAGGATAGGGGTGATCTGGATTCCTGAGGTTGATTGTGGATGATGATAATCAGGAGGGAGGAGACAAGTGAGGAGCTGGAAGTCTAAATACAGGTGATATGTCAGTGGATGATTGGTGCCAGCTGGCACTGATGTGGCACGTCCCACCAACTTTCAACTG
>JALNIF010002424.1:0-15683 GCA_026284005.1 Thecaphora frezii | reverse complement strand
AAAAAAAAAAAAAAAAAAGACGCGGGAAATCCAATGTGAGTGAGCAGACCACAGCCGAGCGCCATTATCAAAAAATACTTGATAGGAATTTCACATTTGAAGCAGCGTGAGCAGAAGTGATGTGGAGTGGCGAGTGCCATCGAGACACGTTGTTTGCCTCTGCTAATTTTTCCCTGGCTCCTTCTATTCTTGCATCCCTTCGATGGTGCTCCAGGAATTCCGATAGTCGGCCATCCCTTCGGTCTTCGGCCACACACCTTTGGCGGCGCAGCCCGTCGCGCCCAACGTCCAAAAGCCCTCCTTCATCCATACCCAGCCGGCCACCTTTGGCGTCAGGCTGAGAGTTCAGCAACATGTCGGGCTCGGCCGCCAAGGGCAAAGCGAGGCAGCTCGACGACGACGCCATCGCCGACCCGCCCTCATCCCCTTTGCTCCTTCTCGCCTCGGCCACCATCGCGGGCCACTCACGCTGCCTCGGCAACCTGCAGTGGTCTGGCAACGGTCAGGCGCTCATCACTCTGAAGCAGTGCCTCGCCATCCTCACCCCTTGCCTTGGCCTGCATCCGCAGCTCCTCGACGCCCACCGTTTACCGGACCTCGAGGCCCATCCGCGCTACTGGGACAAGTTTGACCATCTCGTCCAACAGATCGACTATCGATCCTTTTACGATGCCGACCCCACCGTCCACACCCGGTCCGCCATCGCCAAGGACTACAGCGCCATCCATCCCGCCGTCATCGAGCACGGCTGGAGGCGGGCCTACTGGTCCCCGCCGGGCCTCGGCGTCTCCGGCAGCTCCTTGGTCTTGGCCCTGGGACACGAGTTCGACCTTCACGTCCTCGGCGCCTCCAAGAACCCCTTCACTGCGGACTGGAAACTCGTCGCCGCCGTCGACCTCAAGCCCGTCCAGCGTCACGTACACGACAAGGAGCAACCGTCTCAGTGCCCCGACGAAGAGCCCCGGGGCCTCCGCGTCCTTCCCGTCGAGCTGGCCGCGCAGAGGAAAGAGGGAAGGGCGTTGCAGGTCCTCGACGCTCTTTGGACTGAGGCGATTCCCGATAACCTCGCAGGGTCGAGTGCGGCGACCGATGGCCAGGTCGTATCGCTCATCGCTGCCGGCACCCGATCGGGCCACCTTGCGCTGTGGAGCTGCTCGACACATGCGCTCAAACCGCGTTTCCTCGGCTGCCGCAAGGTCGGTTTATGGGATGTGCACAAGCTCTGCGCCAGCGCATGGACGAGGCGCGATCGGGATGGGCCGGCCATCTGCCGCATCGCCACGCAGGATCGCGAACGCGTCGCCATCTGGGATATCCACCACTCCTTCGACCACCTTCGCATTGAGCCTTCCGCTGCACAGCCTCCTCCATTGCCGGGCAGGATGATTTCGACCTGGCATTGGATCGGAAACATCCTCGTCTACGCTTCAACCGGCGAGGTGCGGCTCTTTGACGCGGACTCGGGGCGGAGCCGAACGCTAACGCTTGACGATGGCGGACGAGATGAGTGTGATCCGTTACAGCCCGCCGCCTGCATCCAGTCCCTCGACGGCAACTCTTGCACCGTGACGCTCCAGGACGCAACCTGCTACCGGATTCCTCTGGAGCTCACCGGAGGCGACAAAGCTCGTTTGCGTCCCCTGCCGATCCAGGATGTGCATGGCTACCGACCTGTGCTGGAGAACGTGCAGAAGCAGTACGACGCTCTCCAGCGCCTCCACGGAAGCGCCACCGAACCGAGCTCGACGTCTCCCGCCAACGCACTGATGGCGACGCTGCGATCCTACGAGCCTGTCTCGTCGATGGGCGCCACACTGTCGGGCAGCTCGAGATATAACCTGTTGCTAAGGTCCGCACCCGAGCTACCGCCGGACGCCAGCGCACGGGCCGAAGCGCTGCTTTCGGCGGCGCTGGAATCGGGCGACCATGCCGACGTCTCCACGGTCGCGCGTGTACGGCATGTCTTGGCCCACTACCAAGCGTCCGAGGACAAGGATGCCTTTGCCAACGGCCTGGTTCGACTGGTGCAGCGAACGTCGGAGGACGTGAAGGGCGCGCTGCTCGCAATGGACAGCGGCGGGGCTGCTGCGAGCATCGGATGCCGCGACGATGCGCTGCGGCGGAGCCAGACGTGCCTCTACATGGCTCAGTGGCTGCTGCGTGAGCACCCTGACGTTGCCGCCGAGGCCTCGGAGATCGCCGTTCGGCTTCGGCTACTGCTGTTTGTGCGGCATCTTGGAGAGGGTATGGAGGTGCTGCTAGACGAAGTGGAACCGGCCAAGTCGCTGGGCGCAGACGAGGTGAGAGCGGACATGGAGACATGTACCCGCCTCGCGGCGGCGGCCTACCTCCTCACGAAGCAGCAGGGGGCCGTTCAGCCGCTGGCGACGGGTGCGTGGCTAGCAAGGGTGCTGCAGAGCGCCGAAAAGATATTCAAGCGGCTTGGCGCGCCCTTTGACGAGGCAAAGCTGGGTTGGGACGCATCGCTGCGGATCCAGGGCTCCCTCGAGACGAGCGAAGAGTGCGCTGCATGCCAGGCCAAGCTTTCGCTCAAGGTGGACGCGGCCAAGGGTACGGTGGAGTGGACCAGCTGCTCGTCTGGTCACATTTGGCGTGAGTTGGAATAGCGTTGCCATGAGAAGGCGGTTCGGAGCTTGGCAGACGTGCATAGGAACTCTGTGCTAACCAAGGCGGCGTCTCTTCCTTTTTATCTGTTGCCCCTTGCCTCTTGCTTCTCACACGGGCCTCCTGCCTGGCCGTGCAGCGCGGTGCGACGTGACGCTGGCGCCTCTGGTTTCGGTGAATGTGCGGGCATGCACCGGCTGCTGGGCGAAGTCGCTTTTGTACTCGGTGCCGGCTGCACCCGACGCAATGGACGTCGATGGAGGAGAAGGAAACGACGATGACGACGATGGGACTGAGGCGGTCGCCACCGAACCGGGGACCGAGCCGCTATCGTACGTGTTGCTGCACCGTTCGCGGATGTGCTGGGCCTGCGGCTGCGACTGGATCCACCTGTGACGAAACGCGCAGGGAAGCCTGACTCGACGAGGAACGCATCCGCTCGCCGGTTAAAGTGTTATCCGTGATAACCGCTTCTTGCTCACAAGTGAGCGCGGCACGGACACGTGGAGAGTAACATGGCCCTGGTTCAGAGGCGTGGAGGGCGTAAAGAGCGGCCAGCGTCGACCACGCGCCCCGAGATAGCCCGTGGCAAAAAAAGAGCGAAAGAGGCGTGGAAGATGCAAGGGAAATCAATGCAAGCGAGCGAAAGATTCAAAGGAAAAACGCCCGCCAAGTCGCCGAAGCTGAGCGCAACCGCCGCGTGGCCACGTCCGACTGCCGAGCTCGCCTGGCTGGTCTGATTGCGCCACCGCCTCGAAGACGACGAGATAACGACCGCGCTCAACTCACTCCCCTCTCCTTCAACGTATATCTCCACGACCCCTTGGGCCTCCTCTTTGTCCGCTTTTGCACCCGGCCGCCTCTCTCATCACCCATACTTCCGGCCCAGCACAACCTGTCACCATGTCGGGCCCCAAGAAGCGTCAGGTTTCCATTGCCATCCTCGTTGCCGACACGCCCCTCGCCCCCGTCGTCGAGAGGAGAGGCGAGTAAGTGTCCGCCCGTCCCTATTGCTTCTCCAACCCCCTTCCAAACTCTTCCGCAAGCACTGCGCAGCTCACCACACCCCACTCTCCGCCTCTGGCAACGTCGATCGGCTTTGCAGCTACACCAAGATCTACCCTGCGTTCTTGCAAGCCTCGCTCAACACCGTCAAGCGACACGCGTGGCAGGACGAGATCTCGCTGCACGTGCGGTGCTACGATGTCGTAGGCAAGCAAGAGTACCCGGATCAGGGGCAGCTCTCGGACGGCCTCTGGGATGCGGTGGTGGTGACAGGTTCGGCGCACTCGGCCTACGCACAGGACGAGTGGGCTGGTAAGCTCGCCTCGTTCCTGCGCGACACGGCCGAGCGCCACCCTCTGGTGCGCCTCATCGGTATCTGCTACGGCCACCAGATCATCGCGCGTGCCTTTGACGGTACCGTCGAGCTCAACACCAAAGGGTGGGAGTTTGGCACCACCGCCTGCACCCTCACCGAGCAAGGGCGCGAACTGCTCGGATACCGCAACGACGAGCTCCTCCACATCCAGCAGGTCCACCGAGACCACGTCACCTCGTTGCCCACCTTCCAAGGTCAGCAGTTTACCAACCTCGCCTCCTCCGACATCTCCAAGATTCAGGGAACCGCCTACCGCTACCCTACCGAGGCTCCCCCGCTCGCCTCGTCCGCTGGCACCTCGGCCTACCTCGCCTTCGACATCAGCGACGAGGGCACCTCCTCCTCCGGCCCCTCGCCGCCACGTTCCCTCCACATCCTCACCTTCCAGGGCCACCCCGAGTTCGACACGGAAATCGTCAGTCTCATCCTCAAAATTAGGACCGAATTGGGCATCTTTTCCCAGGATGTCGCCGAGCACTTCTTGGTCAACGCGCAAAAGCAGCACGACGGCCTACGCCTCGGCCGAGTCATCTGGGCCATGCTCGGCGTCGAAGAGGCGAGGACCGACGAGGGCGACGCCATGGTCACCATCTAGCCCACGTCACACGCCGGTCGAGAGCTTCACACATACAGTAGCACGCGCAGCTTCGGTGGGGACCGATGCGAATTAAACTCTATTTTTGGGTACTGCTGCACAAAGGAACGTTGGCGCAAAGCGTCGGCCGATGTCGATGCCGATGCCAATGCTGGTGTGTGTGCGTGTGAAAGGGATCAAGGAAAGCGAAAAGAGTGACAGCAATAACTACAACCGCCGCGCGTCGAGGACGCTGGTGTCAATCAGGAGAAAAAAAGACAGGGCTGTGGTATGATCTCGGCGAGCGAGATGATGAGGTGGAGCCGCTCCGGAGACCGTAGAACGAGAAAGAGGGAAAACGAGAAAAGGAGAGAGCGTGGACAAGCGAAAAAAGGAAAAACACAACGGGGCCGAGATCCTCATGCCGATGCCGCCAACCCTAGGCTTTGGACGCCTTGTCCTTCTTGCCCTTCTTCTTCTTGCCAGCGGCCTCGGCAACGAGCCTCTCGAGCTCGCGTCGCTCGTCGTCGCCCTCGTCCGGCTGCACCTCTTTGTAGATGACGCCGAGGAAGGCGATGGCGCGCGCGCGGTTGAGCAGCGTCTTGTCGTCGACGCCCTTTTCGTTAAGCACATTGTCGCACACCTGCCGCAGGATGCTGCTGATCTCGAAGCGCGTGCCGCGCCACGTCGCCAGCAGCATCTTGCCGCTCATGTCCTGCTCCAGCGCCCGCAGCTCCTCCTCGGGGATCTCGCCCTTCTCCTGTCTCCTCGCCAGCTCGTCCATCGACGCCTTGACGTTGAGCGCGCTGCCGAGCATGCCCCACGTCTCCTTGACCACCGCGCCCCTCTCCTTCATCCGGCTCATGAAGCCGCTGAGCCCGAGGAACTTGTGCTGCTTCGTCTTGATCCACGACGTCGCCTTCATAAAGTAGACGTTGCCGATCGCGTGCAGTAGCTCCACGCCAAACGACTCGAGCTTGAGGTCCTCGGCCTCCTCGCGCATCTTGCGCTCAAAGATCTGCGTCTCCGAGTCGTCCTTGTCGCCGGGATTCTTGGCCTCGACAAAGGGACGGATGCGGTCCTTGAGCTTCTGCGTCAGCTCCTCGACCCGCTTGCGCTCGTTCTCCTCCTTTTCCTTTTCGAGCGCCTCAAGCTTCTCCTTCTGCTCGGCCGTCAGCTTCTGCTTCTGCTTGGCCTCCTCCTTCTTCCTCGCCTCGGCCACGCTCGCCTCGGTGGCGCCCGGCGCGGCAGCGGCCGCAGCGGCGGCGGCGTCGGCGCCCTCGGACGCGCTCGAGGCGCTAGGCGTCGCCTCAACCGACTCGTTGCCCTTCTGGTTCTCCGCCTTCATCTGCTTCTCGAGCTCCTCGCGTTCCTCATCGGTCATCATGATCTCCGACGCCTTGCTGAAGTCCTTGATCAGGCTGATTTCGCCAATCAGATCGACGAAGCGCTCGCCGCCAAAGAGCGAACCGAACATGTCAGTCGCCTCCTTGAGCCCGACCTCGTCCGTCGGCTTCTTCTTGCCGTACTTGTCGTAGTCGGCGCGAAGGTGGTTGTCGCTGAGCACCCGGTAGGCCTCTCCGATCATCTTGAAGCTGTCAGCATAGGACCGGACGTTTTGGGGGGGATAAAAGAAAGGAGAGGGGACGGGGCACGACGGAAGCGCTTCCACCGCTGTCCGTCAGCGTGGTGGCCCTTGGCGAAGGCGGCCGAGCCGTTGCGCGCGACTTACGTCTCCTCGTCTCCGCCCTTGTCAGGGTGATTCTTGATAGCGGCCTTCCTGTAGGCCTTCTTGAGCTCAATGTCGCTGGCGTCTCCGGCGACGCCGAGGAGGTCGTAGTACTCCATGTCGGCGATCTTCTGACCATCGCGGCTGATGTTGGTCGGCTTGGAGTCGGCGCTCTCTGGAGCAGTGACCGTCTCGGGCACCGCGGCTGCTGGGGTGGTGGGTTCCGACATGGTTTGTAAGTCGGGTATGCCAAGGCGGGAGCAGGAGAGAGCAGGTGTTGCGGCTACGTCTGGCTCGATGGGCGCGTGGTAGCAATGCGGGACGGTTGGGTGTCAGGGCCGAGGGGAAGGCGATTGAGTGTTGAGGCTGTGTTTGTGTTTGTGTTTATTTTTGTGAGTGTGAATGTGAGTGTGAGTGTGAGTGTGAGTGCGTGTGCGGGTGTGTGAGGTCGCCTCGTCGGGCAGAGAGTTTCGAGTGGACCCAAGGGGAAGGGGGATGGAAAGTGATGTGTGTGCGTGTGTGTGTGTGTGTGTGTGTGTGTGCGTGTGTGTGTGTCTGTCGTAGCGTGTGAGGATGGCCGCCAGAAAGTGTGGCTTCAGCCCGGTGTATTGGTGTGTGTGTGTGAATGTGGGTTTGAGTTTTGGATGCGTGGGTGGCATGCCAAAGGAGATGGCTTGATTAAGATTTACGATTTGCACGGCCTCCAACGCACCTGTGACTTGGCTGTGACTGCCTCCAGCTTTCTTTCCCTTGGCTTCCGTGGAGGTTCCGAGGCCAAAGGCAGACAGCTCAGACTGTGATTCACGCACTTGGGCCATGGCGCCGTCTTGCCTCTCGGCAGGTGAATTTCACCTGGCCAGAAGCGGTCCTGGCCAGGCCTCGCTCAGCGCTCTTGAATTCCACGACTGGGCGCGACGTCATCGGGCCAACCGAGAGTCGTACTTCGCTTTCCGCATTCCGTACGAAATCAGACCAATGCCAGGACAGAAGGGAAAAAAGGAAAAGAAAAAAGAAAGAAAATGTGAGGACCCGCTATCCTATGTCTGAACAACCGGTCAAAGTCGAAAATGCAATTTTGGAATACCTTTTTCCAGTGACAGTCGTCACCCACGTTCGATTCGAACCTTGGGTTTCGATTTGAAATAAAAAAAAAATAACCAGAAAATCGAAAAGGAAAAAAAAAAAAACGCCTTATGGCGGTTGGCGCGCCTCACCCAGCTGGGAGGTAGCGAAAGGGGGGGGAGGCAGAAACCTATATAAGCCATCCTCTTTCCCGCTTCCAAGGTTTGAATCCTCACTCTTCTGGCCTTTTGTGAGTAGCCCCCTCAACTCTCTCTTCTCTCCTCTTTCCTACTCTTTCACTAGCTCTCGGGCTACCTTCCCCTTTTCCCGCTCACAACCCTCTCTCACAAGGCGACTCGGCTTGAACAATCTACTAACCACTCGTCTTCCACACGTTCTTACACTCTACACCATACAGGGCTTAGATCATGTGTAGTATCTGTTCTAAATAGATTGACATCTATTTTGTCCTCTCCGGAGGACTAATATTGTCAAACACTTTTTGACAACGGGAGGTTACCACGAGTGCTTGCACTCTGGAACCTCATGCGATGTCCTTGGCTTTACACTCCAGCCTTGAGACGTCCACCGTCCCCCTTTATTTTTTACATCCTTTTGCTTACGTAAGCATTTGTCATTGTCCGCCAGCCCATGGCTCGAGCAACGACTCGGTTCCGATTGCAATTTCAATTCCGCTTTCGGCGCGTCGCGCCCTTTGGCTCATTTCACTTTCTTGCAGTTATGTCTAAGCTGGCTTGCCTCGCTCTCTTGCTGCTCTGATTAGCGCCGATGCTCGCCTGTGTCTCCGTGCTTGTGCTCTCTTCCTCTTTGTTTGGTGGGCTGACCTCAGCTGGCTGCTCTCTAAGTCGGGAATCGGGTCGTCCTCGCCGCGACGTACAAAGAGGAGCTACGCGTGATCGGACCGCGCCGCCTACACCACGGCTCGGCGAAGGGGCTCACTTGGCGCTACACAGGCAAAGCCAGCGAGCGGACTCGGAAGGAGGGGGTCGTTATATTTGGTACCTCGATGGGCATCTGATATAGTGGTCAAGGTTTGTATCCACGGTTTGTAAAGGTGATTCGCGCTACTGATCTACGACGTTTCCATGGCCTGTCGAGCGCGGATCAAGCGGGTGCGGATGCGGATGCGAAAGCGAATCCAGGACCCGAACAAGGGCCAATGGCAGAAGCTGGGAGCAAAAGGGCGCGAGCAAAAGAGCGAGAGGGGGAAACCAGCTCACTGTTCCCGCGATGGATGAGCGTCAGACAAAAAGTCGGATGCCAAGGTGACGAGGGCCATGCAACGACGACGCTAGGTGGTCGTCTCTAAACTCAAGGCGGTTGCAGGAGCAACTGCTTGGGCCGACCACAACCTCTATTCATCTACTTTTAACGAATGTTTACGTTGTATTGGTTGCATTAGAGTCCCTTTACACGAGTGGCTTACGGACCGGCCGGCCTGGCCGCGTGGACTGTAATTCTGCACATTCAACCTGCCGCCGCCAACCCTGAAAACCGCCTACAAGTGTGCTACTGCTCAACACGAGCTAGCCACTGGCTACTCGTCAGTTGTAGTCAAGCACTAGGCCAAGTACACAGAGTCGCAAGTTGTAGCGACGGCTGTAGTGGACTGTGTGCAATCCATGTTGCACCGCTCGCACGCAGCTTTCAGGCCTTTGCAAACACGTCGTCCATCCATCTCGCGCCCTTTTCCCCTGCCCACATCCATCCCCAACCAACCCCTCGCAAAGGCATGGCCAGCTGTGAGCGCGGCACTGGACCTGTTTCCTTTCCGAGGCCTTCCCCGTACCGCTTCTCCACCGCCAAGCCTTTGGCCCTTCGCCCGCTGCTACTGCGTCTGCTTCCGTACATCCACCCTATCTTCGCCCTCTCCTTCCGTCCTGTTCCTTGCCACCTCGACCTCCATCCGACGGCGCCCGCTCATTCGCCTCCTCCGTCAGCCCCTCCACTAGACGTCGCTTCGGCCCATGTCGCCCTTCGCCTAGTAGAGGGCGATTATCGGTGGTAGCACTCCTCTTTCCCTCGTCGCTAGCGCGCTCCTTCCATCCCTGCTCCACCCCCTCCTTGGAGCGATCCTCTCGCGCTCCCCATCGACGTCGGCAGTCGCAGCAGTGTATGAATCAGTCGTCCTTGGCTTCCCCGTCCCCGTCTGCTGTTTCAGTGTCCTCGAGGGGCGAAGCAGCTTTCGCTCGCCATCCACCTCTTGCGCCAGCTGCCGAGTGCTTCTGATCCTGCGGCTGTGCGACCCTCTCCGCTTCTGCACTCGACGTCCGCACCGCCTTTCTCTTCGTCCATCGCCGTGGCCACCTGTGTTCCGCCTGTCAATCTTGAGATTGCTTCGTCACCATGGTGAGTTTCCCTTGCCGCTCTGGCGCTGCTGCACGCAACCCCAACCTGCTCACCTGCTCACTTGCTCCGCCGTCCCTTCCCATCCTTCCGGCTTTGCTTCGCCACGGCTTGTAGGCAACCCTCAACGTCAAAGATGCCCTCTCCTACCTGGACCAGGTCAAGGTCCAATTTGCGGAGCACCCTGATGTCTACAACCGCTTCCTCGACATCATGAAGGATGTAAGTCAATCGGGGCTTGTCATTGATCCTGCTCCGCCACTTTCCCCTCTTCGAGTCGACGCGCTGATGGTTCGTCCTTCAAACCTCCCCATTGAATTGCCTGCTCTGCGGCCGCGGCTCCTTCTGTCGCTAGTTCAAGAGCCAGTCCATTGATACTCCTGGGGTCATTGAGCGGGTCTCGACCCTCTTTCGCGGCCATCCTAGCCTCATACAGGGCTTCAACACTTTTCTTCCTCCCGGCTACCGCATCGAGTGCAGCCTCGATCCGAGCGAAAGCAACCTCATCACTGTCACCACTCCGACAGGAACCACAACCCAGACCCCCGGCGGCGTCGGCATCGCTGGTGCCATCAATCGGATGAGCGGCGCCGGTATGAGCTCTGGCGCGGCCGGAGCGGCTGGGCCCGGCGGCGGTCCGCCTCCGCAGCACGCGCCTGCTTCGCGAGGCGGACCGCAGAACCTAGGCGCCATGCACGCTCCCGCTGGCGGGGCTAGGCATGCGGAGCCGCCTGTGCCTCCGCCCCCCCAGCATCCGCAGCATCCACACCATCCGCAGTACCCCCCGCACGAGGCGGGCCCCCCGGGCATGGGCTACGGCGTGGGAGGAGGGCCGCCCAACATGATGCCCCATGGCCAGGGCGGCGCCGGCTACCCGGGAGCTCCTCCGGCGCAGGGTCTGGGGCCGATGCCCGGACCGGGACAGCAGCACCTTCACGCCGGCGGCCACGGCGGCCCGCACGGTCACGGCCACGGCGGCCATGGGCACGGTCCGGCACCGATGGGCGGCATGGCCGGACCGCACCACCCACATGGTCGACCGCAGTCGCCGCTCATGGGACCCGGTGGACCCGGTGCCCCCTCGACGCCCAACCAGGGCCCCGCAGTACTGCCCCACGCCGGAAGGCATGGCGGACCTAGCCCCCACGGCCCGCCTGCTTCGATGCACGACGCCAAGCGCCCGCCGGTCGAGTTCAACCACGCCATCAACTACGTGAACAAGATCAAGCAGCGCTTCTCCGGCGATCCGGACACCTACAAGCAGTTCCTGGAGCTGCTGCAGACGTACCAAAAGGAGCAGAGACCCATTCACGATGTCTACGCGCAGGTCACCATCCTCTTCGACAATGCCAAGGACCTGCTCGACGAGTTCAAGCAGTTCTTGCCCGATACGAACAACGGGACGCAGCCGACAAGCGGCCTCTTCAACATGCTCGGCCAGGTTACGTCGAACCTCGGCGGCCCCGCGGGTGGACCGCCCCCTCCGGCGGCCGGCGCTGCCGGCGGCGTTGCAGTGGGGCTTGGCGTTCCGCCTGGCGGCATGCGTGTGCTGCCCCCGGACGTTGTTGGACCGGCGCCCGACGCGGCCGTCGGCGGCAGCGGTAAAAAGGGAGCAGCGGCTGCGGGCGCCGTCAGCGGCGCGACGTCCCAGCCCAGCGGTCGAAAGAAGCGGGCTGCCGGCACCAACGAGACGGGCAAGACGGGTACCGGAAAGACCAAGAAGAGCAAGCACCACCATAAGACCGAGCAGCGCACGCCACCGCTGCGTCCAGAACCGTTGCCCGCCTCGCCTACCTATGGACACCCGGCGCAAGTTCACCGCCACCACGCGTACGGTCCAGACGGCCTCGTCGTAGCCGAAGCTGCCGGACTCGTCCCACCGGGCACCACGGTCAACGGCTTGGCCGTCGGTCAGACGCAGGCTCCGCTCGCCACCATCGACGAGGTCGCCTTCTTTGACCGCGTCAAGAAACATATCGACGACCGCGCTACTTATCTCGAGTTCCTCAAGCTGCTCAACCTCTACTCGCAGGACATCATCGACGTTCGCACGCTCGTCGAGCGAGCCGGCATCTTTATCGGAGGCCACCGCGAGCTCTATGCCGCCTTCAAAGGGCTCTGCGGCTACGACATGGGCAAGCACGGCTGGCTCGACGCCGAGGATCCAATCGTCGAAAACGTGCCTGCCTCGCTGCGGGAGCGGGTCGACCTCAGCACCTGCAAGGTCTATGGCGTCTCGTACCGCAAGCTGCCCAAGTCCGAGGTCAATCTTGCCTGCTCAGGACGCGATCCCATGTGCTGGGAGGTGCTCAACGACGTTTGGGTCAGCCACCCGACGTGGGCGTCGGAGGGTGAGTCGTTCAATCCGCACAAGAAGAACCCGTACGAGGACGCGCTCTACCGGTCAGAGGAGGAGCGTCACGAGTACGACTACCACATCGAGGCCAACCTCCGCACGATTGCGCTCCTCGAGCCGATCGCGGCGCGGATCTCGACGATGGACAACGATGAGCGCGCCTCGTTCCGGCTGAAGCCGGGCCTCGGAGGGCAGAGCAAGAGCATCTACCAGCGCGTGATCAAGAAGGTCTACGGCCGCGAACAGGGACTCGAGATTATCAACGCGCTGCACGATAATCCGTGCGTCTCGGTGCCGATCGTCCTCCACCGTCTGAAGCAGAAGGATGAGGAGTGGAAGCGGGCGCAGCGCGAATGGAATAAGGTCTGGCGCGAGGTCGACGCGAGGAACTTTTACAAGAGCCTGGACCACCAGGGCGTCAACTTCAAGGCCTCGGACAAGAAGGCGATCACCGCCAAGGCCTTTGTCGCCGAGATCGAGGCTCGCAAGATCCAGCAGCAGCAGCGCCGCCTGGCGTTGGACCCGGAGCTGCCCCGGCCCCGGCCCCGCCATCAGCTCGTCTACGTGATGGACGACCTGCACGTGCTGGCCGACGTCCTGAAGCTGGCGTTTAGCTTCCTCGATCGCGCCACCGGCAGCTACAGCGCCATGGACCGCGAGAGGATCGAGTCGTTCCTGCGATCCTTTGTGCCCAAGCTGCTAGAGCTGGAATCGACCGACTTCGAGGAGCTGCTCAACGGCGATGTCGAGCTGGACGACGATGACGACGGAAAGAGCCACGCCGACGACGACAGCCGCAGCGAAGGAACAACTCCCGACGATGACCTCGATTCCTCTTCGTCATCGTCGCCCTCCGGCGCCAACGGCAAGAAGGGCAAGAAGCAGCAGGCCGATCTCCGGCGCAAGATCCTCAAAAACCAGGCCGAGACGTCCAAGCAGAACGGAGAAGCGGGCGACGAGGTGAACGACGTTGCTACGCCGGCAGCCAGCACCACGAGCCCCGCCATCGCCGCCGACGTCGACTCAGCCGCCGAGGCGCTCGCTAACCAGTCGTCGAACCCCGCGACCGCCGCTGCCGCCACCGACATCGAGATGGCCGAAGCGTCTGCCTCGTCTTCGGCCACGGACAGTGCCGCCACCGCTACCGCCGACGCTGCTGATCAGACCGACCAGGCTGACAAGGAAAACGCCGAAGGCGGCGGCAACGTCACCACCATGGACGAAGACAAGGATGATGCTGATGAGGAGGAGCCTGGTCGCAAGAGCGGGCCCGCCACCTGGATCAACACCGACCTAACCAATAGCTTCGACTCGCGCAAGGGCCAGACCAACTCGCTCGGCGAGGGCGCCGCTGTCGAGAGGCGGCACCGCGGCATGCGGCAGCTCAATTTCTTCTGCAACACCACCTACTTTGTTTTTGCTCGCCTGCTGCAGCTGCTCTACTCTCGGCTGCATAGGATGAAAACGCTTGGGGCCGACATGGCCGCTAGGGAGCCGCTCCGCAGCAAGATCAACCCGATCGCTGTCGAGCTGGGCCTCCAGGACGGTGCCAGCGGCCCGGCCGCGGTGGTGGGCGCCACCGCCAACGCCTCGAGCCTAGGTCCCGTCGCCTCGACCAACGAGGAGGCCGGGCTGACGCTGCATCCGTCGAGGTACTACGACACGCTGCTCGACATGTGCGAGAAGCTATTTGACGGTGATATCGACCAGGCCACCTTTGAGGAGAGCGTGCGCTACATGTACGGCATCGAGGGTTATATCGTCTTTACGCTGGATAAGGTGATTGGCGCTCTGGTCAAGACGGTCCAGGCGCTGACGACCGACAGCAAGTGCCAGGAGCTGCAGAGCATCCTAGAGCGGGACCGCGCCGATCCGAACCGGGACGTCGTCGACGGCTACCGCCACCAGATCGCCAACCGCATGGCCGCTGAGGCCGCAATCGGCAAGGACGAGAATCTCTTCCGGATCGAGTGGGTCCCGAGCACCAGCACGCTGCTCATCCAGATGCTGTCGCGCGACGACCTTACACTGGACGACGCGCGCAACGCAGAGCACAGGTGGCTACAGTACATCTCAAGCTACAGCCTGTGGATGCCGACTGAGGGTCTGCCCGTCGAGGCGCAAGCCCCTTTCCTGAAGAGGTGAGTTGTCCTGCGAATGGCGCCCGGCGGCACGGGATCGAGTACCTGTGGATCTTGTCGAGGCCCGCCACCTAGCGCGAAAGCGTTTGCAATATCGGCTCCGGCTCTCTCGACTGACAAACTTATTTCCCTTGTACCACCGCCTTCTCTCCCCTTCTTTTTCAGGATCTGCCCCGCCAATGCAACGCTCGAGAACGATGCGGAAGGAACCCGATACATCACGCGAAGCGGGCTGGAGATCCGGGTGAGTACATGCATGCGGCGATTGGAGTGTTCGGCTGCGGCGCGAGTGCGACGAGAGGCTAACGACAAGCCTTGATACTCATGTCATACTCCCCTCGTCCACGGCTGCTGCCGCGACTACACCCTCCATCTTCTTACTGCCAAACACGATCGACTCGATTCACAGGTCTGCATCCGAACATACAAACTCTTCTTCGTGCACGACAGCGAAGACACCTTCATCCGGCTGCGCCCCCAGTCGGAGATTGAGAGCATCGACGCTCAGGCCAAGGTGGTCAAGGCAAAGCGAACTCAGCGGTTCTCCAAATGGCTCGAGAGGCGACGACGGGCGATTGATTATCCTGGATCGCTCGGCCAGGAGGATGACGAGGCGATGGAAGCGCCGGATTCCATGCAGACTGACGAGGCGGCGTCTCGATCAGTGGCCAAGGGTGACTCCAGGGCAGAAGAGACCCGGTCCCATGCGGCCGTCGTATCAACATCCGAGTCGGCCGCCGGTGCGGCAACGCAGTCGGCCGGTCATGCGGACACGGCCAGGTCCTCGGAGGCGCAGGCCAGCGACGAGGCTGGCAAGCAGGCAACCGCTTCGGCACCCAGCGTGACTGCCGTTGAGGGCAAAACAGAGGCTGCTGGGGGCGCTGCCAAAACGGCGGACGTCAAGGGTGAGGCGGGAGCTTCGGCCGGCGATGCTGCCACCTCTGCCCAGGGAAGCAAAGCTGCTGACCGGACCTGATGTAGTAGGAGGGAAGACGAGGCCGCTACGGCCTGCTTCTGAAACAGTAGTGTGTTGCCACACACTACCCAAAACTCGCAGCGACGCACGCTCGGCGCAAATTGCCCGTACACTGTTGTTGTGGACGTCTTGGCTTGCGTGCGCCTCTGATTCGTTTCTGTCCCTTTTAGCTCGTATCGCTGCACTGCGCCTCTGTATTTCGTACTCGATGCTGTGTTGGAATGATGGACTGCCACTTGCCTGATTGCTGTTCGCCGACCGTGTGTGAGGTTGCTGCGCGTCGATGGGTGTCGAGAGGCTGAGGGGAAAGAGAGGGGAGAGGAGGCGTAAAGACGCGGCGTGTGTTGGTGTGTTGGTGCGTTGATGTGTTGAGGCCAACGGGCCAAAAGAGGCCTCCACATTAGTTGATTGATTTGGGCCGCATTTGGCAGAGCAAGTTATAGGTTGAGTCTCGCCGTCTCTCTCTCTCTCT
>JALNIF010002423.1:0-10633 GCA_026284005.1 Thecaphora frezii | reverse complement strand
CAGCCTCCTCTGCTATCCTCCATCTATGGACAGACCCTGGTTGGCCCTGGCTGCATTCTCCTGTATCATCAGGCAAAGAGTTCCATCCACAAATCCCCAGATGTTTGGTTGCACCACACATGGTGTCTGTTTTTGAGCAATGGCATTGGCAAGCTCCTTGAGGTGGTGTTTGGATAGGATGGTGGTATTGAGCCTGGTCACATCAAGGAGATGTCCCCATTGTGGAGGACAAGGTCACAGAACGTTTTCAGGATGCAACTCAGGCAGCTGCTGCTGCAACCAAAGTTGTTCTCAATTGTTAGGCCCTGGTAGTCACGTTGCTTGTGGCTGGGAAAGGCTGCATGGGTTGCAGGTGAAAATAGTGGAAGCGTGCGAAGGCGTTTGTATTCAAGATTGTTAAGCTGATAAGGCGGTAACCAACTGACCAACTAACCAAAGAGATTTCACTTTTTGTCGCGCTTTGGCAGCCCACAATGGGCTTCCCTTTTCCTCGCTTCCTCGACTGCTCTCCTCGCTTCCTCCACTGCCACCACTCTTTTGCTAACCCCCAAGACGCATACCCCTCCGCTACGGCATCCTATGCTTCGTCTGCTTCCCCCTGCCTCCACACTTGCCTCCACCTCTTCCCTCGTGCTCCGTCGTTTCGCAACCATGGCCTCCGCCTCCGCCCCCGCCTCCACCCCTGCCTCCACCCCCCCCATCCCCAGCGACAAGCGTCCCATCGTCCTCAGCGGGCCCTCGGGCGTCGGAAAGAGCACCCTACTCAAGAAGCTCTTTGACGAGTTCCCCAATGACTTTGGCTTCAGCGTCAGCCGTACGTACGCGCGCACCGACACCTCTTGGCGCCTTTCCACCTTAGCTTACCTCCGACTCTGACACTGCTTCCCTGACACCCTTCCCGTCCGCTGTCGACCTCTCCCCCTCTATCTCTCCCTCTGTCTCTCCCTCCACCTTTTCTTCTGCGCGCGGTGTCCTTCCACCACAGACACGACGAGGGCGCCGCGACCGGGCGAGGTGCCCGGCCAGTCGTACCACTATGTCACGCCCGACGAATTCGAGTCTCTCGTCCAGCAGGGCGCCTTTTTGGAAAACGCAAAGTTCGGCGGCAACCACTACGGCACCACCGCCAAGGCTGTTGCCGACGTCTCTACCGAGGGCGTACAGGGTCGCGATGGCAGCTCCAACGCGCGGAGAGCCGTACTCGACATCGACGCTCAGGTGCGTCCCCATGTCCACTCCTTCTGTTTCTTGCCTTCTTCCGTGATCAGGTCGGCAACCTATTTCTTTTGTCCACTCTGACAATTCGTGCGCTTATCGATTGGTCCTGCTCGAATTTTTTCTCCTCGCAGGGCGTCCAACTCATCAAGGCCAATCACCCTTCGCTCAACCCCATCTACATCTTCATCTCGCCCCCTTCCTTCTCGACGCTGCGCCAGCGCCTCACCTCGCGCGGCACCGAGACCGAAGAGAGCATCGTCAAGCGCCTCAGCATGGCCGCCTCGGAGCTCGCCTACGCCCGACGCCCCGACTCACACGACTGGATCATTGTCAACGATGATCTTGATCGTGCCTACGCGCTCCTCAAGGGCGCCATCTTTGAGACGCTCCAAAAGGGTCAGAACGACAAGATGCCCGAGCCAGAGGAAGAGGAGAAGCAGTGGGCCATCAAGGCCTCGGCCATGCAGCAGTGATGTCGAAGAGAGAGAAAAAAAAACGCCTTTGACGAGGAAGAGGCGAAGAGGCGGACGGGCCAGTATATATCTTGTCTCATATTTCCCCCCTCGTTGTACATTAAACAGAGTTTAGGTAGCATGCCGGGTTTGAATGGAAGGCATAACAGAGTCAGGTAGCGCTCTGAGAGTTGAGGGAGGGAGAAAGAAGGCGGTTCTGGTATCCAAGTGCCGTGTAGCCACGTTCTAGGTCCCTTATTCATGTTGGCAATGCGGCAAGCGTCTACGGATGAGGTCGACGTCCGGACATAGCCTTGCCGCCACCTACCGCCATCTCTGCATCTTGATCCGCTCGCCCTCAAAGCTACGTGCGTGCCCGCATCTTCTCGTACACATGCGCACGCGAATGCCAAAGCTAGCCTCAAGCACAAGCCCGCGGCCGTACGCAACCACAGACTGGCACCGCAACCCGCAGCCAGAGGCAGGCATCGCGCTGCACCACCGCTTCGACATCGGCCAAACCATGGACTGCGCAGATCGTACCAGCAGGCAGGAAAAATTAGAGCCGGGAGCCGGCGAAGAGGTATATCGATTAGGCAACCGTGGTCCAGGGTTTGCCGCGACCTTGCTCGTTTCATCAGCTGTGCTCGAACGGTCGTACGATCCCGCCGAGCGACAGAGGCGTCGATTGGCCTCATTTGATCAAAACCTTGTCGTAGGTGACGCCCTCTGCAGGCACAGGGCGGGTAGCGCAACCGGGTAACGGGGGAGAAACCTTGGGTCAGCTGGCAGATATGTAGATGGAAAGGGAGGTGGCCTTGCACCCTCAAAGCCGGGCGGCTCACGGGGCCGGCGGTACAATACTCACTGATTGCACCCCCGCTCAGCGACCTCTTAACGTTGCTCGCAAACACGCTCCTGTCTTTTCGCAGATCCTCGGCGGCCTCTGTTGATGGAGGAGGTCGGGAACGATCGAAGGCCATCAGCATTGGCTTGGATTGCGGATCGCTTTGACGGTGCTGGATCTACTCACCCTTGTTCAGAGGGTCGTCGGCATTTGGCTCGAGAAAGAGGTACTGCAGGCCGACCATGACTGAGTTGAGGTTGAGCACCGGCTTCCAGTCCTCTCGCAGGATGTTGAGGCAGACGTTGCCTTCGAGATCGACGTTGGGATGGTAAATCTGCCGGGTCAGAGCGGAAATGAAAAAAAAAAAAAAAAAAAAAAAAAAAAAAAAAAAAAAAAAAAAAAAAAAAAAAAACACAGAGCGTATCAATACCAGGGCTCCAGGATAGCGCAGAGAGAGAACGAAGGCGATCGTCGGGATCGTTGGGCGTTTGGCTCACCTTCTGGGTGCACTTGACCTTTGGCGGGTCGTGCGGGTAGTTGCTGTTGATCGCGAACGTGAAGCGGAAGGAGCCGGACTTGTACATGCCTGGCGGAATCAAGACAGTGCAGCCGGTCCGGTAAAAGGTGCAAGGCAAGGATCGAGTCAGCAGAAAGCGGAGCAATGGGTGGTCTGGCTGCTTGGGGCTCTTGCTCACCCTCATCCGGCTCGATGGTCAGCGTAAAATTGAGAACGTCTGCTGGGTCGGGGAAGTCGGTCCGCATCGTCTTGGGTAGCTCTAGCTCGGTAAGATCTGGTCATCATTCACGAAAGTGTGGAGTTTAAGAGGCGCTAACGTAGGCGTGTGAGCCAGATTGCAGTGGCAGCTGGGGTCTGAGTTTGGCGGCTAGGCTTAGGCCTCGGCGAAATGAAGGGCTCACCCTTCTGCACCCTGAGCTGCGCGGGTGAGGTCTTGGGCTTTTTCTTCTTTGCCGACTCCTCCTCCTTTTTCATGCTCCAGATCTGCAACAGCGGAAGCGGGAAAGGGAATGTGGGGGGCGTTAGGGGAGAGGATTGTTTACGCAGCAGCCGCCGGCAAGGCCGCGGTATGGAACGAGCGGCGACGGGTTGCGCACCTTGATCATGTTGGGCTATGCGACAGGGTCCGAAGCGACTCTGCTGTTGGTGTAGCGTGGAATTTGTCTGCGAGGAGCGCGAGGGTGGCGGTGTTGTGCTCGGCGCTACTTGAGTATCGATGCTGGCGGCTTGCTTGCTGCGATGCGGAAACGGACGTGGTTGGAGCGATGCGTGAAGGGGAGCAGAGTGGGCCGGACGGATGGCGGCAGATGGTGGAAAAGTGCGCTGGCAGAGATGAGTGTTGTGGGATGGTGGAGAGAAGGAGCGAGGGAGGGTGGGGCCTGTTTGCTACGAGGCGGCGGTTGGCTGCGCTTCGAGGTTGTGGCAACGCGGCGCCGTGCGGATCCGAGACGCATGGGCTTGGCTGCAGGCGTGGCGAGGCGAAGATGCGTGTGTGGAGGCTTGGGCCGCACAGTGATTCGGTGGTTGAAGTGAGTACTAGTTAGGTGCACTTGGTTGAGAGTGAACGACGTCTGCGATTTGAAAGCTGCTCTAATTGGTGGTGCATAGCCCCATCGAATGCAGGTACTTGGCAGTATATCGTACGTAGTAGTTTTGCGTGACGGACTTGATTACTACACAGCACGCCCGCCACATGACTAGCCGTAAGTCGAGGTAGCCGAGAGGCGTGGGGCCAAAGTGTAAGTGTTAGTTATGAGTGTGAGTTGGGCGGGGCGAGGCCGAAGCGCGCCCGCATTGGTGGATGGGCTGCGTTTGACTGCACACACACATACACATACGCACACGTATATACACGCACCTAACCAGACACACGCACACGCATATAGGTATAGATATATATATACACACAAATATATATATACATACACAGACACACACACACACACATACACATCTGTATATACATACACAGACACACACATACACATCTGTATATATATATACACACACACATACTTTACGTCGAGTCGCAGTGGCGTGGCGCCTCAGAGTCTCTTTTTGGCGCCCCTCTTCGGCTGCCATTCCGAGCCAGGCGCACGGCTTTGCCTCTGCTCTGTCTCTGCTGTGCCACTCTGCTCTGGTTGGCTTGACTTGTCTCTGCTCCACTTCACTCCACTCTCTTTCTTTCTCTCTCTCTCTCTCTCTTTCTCTCTCTCTCTCTCTCTTTTTCTCTCCCTCGCTCTTTTCTCTGCTTCCTTCTGCTTTCTTCTGCTCCGCGCTGCTTTGGCTACGCCGCCTCGCCCGATTCACACTACTGCTGCTGCCCATCCCTCCCGTCTCCCTCCCCCCTTGCTCTTTTTGCCCCGTGCGCTTGAGATCACCTTTTCAACCCATCATCGAGCCTCCTCCCCAACAGTCCATCACATCCAGCATCGCGCCCTCACCTTGGCCGCTCCGCCCCCTTGGCCCTACCCTAGCCAGGCCCGGCTCTCGGCAGCGCCCCTTCGTGTGTGGGCGCCCGTCCTCCGACTGCTGCTGCTAGCGCCGCCGTCGCCCGTCGCTCGAGCCATAGACTGCGGCCAACGCACGCCTCGAGGCCGCAACACAGGGATGCGATGCACGTCTATCTCCAGGATGCCCCCCGCATCATTGCGCTTGTAGGCGAGAGCGATGCGTTCTCCAGCAACTCCGCCTCCACCCCCGCTCCCTCAACCACTGCTGTCCTCATCTCGCTGCAGACCTCGGCGCTCGCACCGGGCACCTCCCTCGCCGCCAACGGCACCGCAGCCGCCTCCGCATCGTCGTTGTCGCTGCCGTCGTCGTCGTCGTCCTACGTCTCCTCGTCCTCTAGAGCCGTCGTAGAAGTGGTCAAGGATCGCGAGCTAGAAAACTTCTCACTGCAGAAGCTTACCGCAAGGCCCATCGCCGGCTGCCTCGGCCTCATCAATGTCGGTTCCGACCTCTTTGTTGCCGTCGTCACCTCGGCGGTGCCCGTCGGCGCCATCCGTCCGGGCGAAGAAGTGATGAGGATCACCTCGGTTGCCTTTTACTGCGTCAACCGCTCCACCTGGGACGAGACGCTCATCTCGGACAGCACCGCCGTCGGCCTCGACCCCTACGACTCCATCGGTCCCGGCTCTGATGGCGCCGTGACGCAGCCCAGCGTCTACGAGCACCCCTGCACCAGCCTCAAGAAGCTCCTCGGCACCGGCACGTTCTATTACGCCAAAGACGGCGCCTTTGACATCTCCACCAGGCTCGACCAGAGGATCCAGAGCGCGATACGATCACGGCTGGCGGCGCGACACGACATCTCGCAGTACGACGGCCGCTTCGTTTGGAACAACTACATGATCGAGCCCCTGATCGACTTTCGGGAACGCCTGGAACCTGCCGACCGCGCCAGGCTCGATTCCGAGTGCTTCCTGCTGTTGGCCATCCAAGGCTTCGTGGGCGTCTACGACATGCCGGCGGCGTTGCCGGCCACCGCTACTGCCGCCGGCTCCTCGTCATCCAGCTCGTCAACCGCCTCCTCGAGCCTTTTGGGCGCATCGACGGCCATGGCCCATCGACCCACCTGCTCGATCGCCGTCATCAGCCGGCTCAGCTGGAAGCGGGCGGGGACGCGCTTCAATACGCGCGGGATCGACGACGACGGCAATGTGGCCAACTTTGTCGAGTCCGAAACTATCTTTAGTACCGACGAAGCCGTCTTCAGCTACAACCAGGTCCGCGGCTCCGTGCCACTCTTTTGGGAGCAGCAGGGCTTGCAGGCCTTCAACGCGCGCATCCAAATCACCCGGTCCAGGGTGGCCTCGCAGCCCGCGTTTGATCGCCACTTTGCCGACCTCATATCGCACTACTCCCAGGTGCACGCCGTCAACCTGCTGGGCACGCGCGACGCCGAGACGGTGCTGAGCGCCGCCTACGCCGAGCACGTCCGCAGCAGCTCGGCCGAGGCGCTGGCCGTGCTGCCGCCCGACGAGGACGCCAACGGTCAGGATGCTGACGTCGACATCGGCGATAGGGTCGGCCTGACCAACTTTGACTTTCATGCGGTATCGCGGTCGATGGGAGGCCTCGAAGGGGTCCGAAACGAGCTACGTTTCCTCGGACCGGTGCAGCTCAAGCGAAAAGCCTTTGGCTATACGGTGCTCGATCCGCGCGACGGTACACTGCTCAAGCAGCAGCGCGGCGTTTTTCGTACCAACTGCCTCGACTGCCTCGATCGCACCAACGTCGTCCAGGACATTCTATCGCAGTCGACGCTCGAATCGTTTCTCGAGGCGGCGAGCGGCCGTCGCGCCTCGTTCGAACCCTTCGTATCGCTTTCCCACCCGCTCTGGACGCACCATCGCGTCCTCTGGGCCGAAAACGGCGATGCGCTCTCCAAGATCTACGCCGGCACCGGTGCGCTCAACACCAGCTTCACCCGATCCGGCAAAAAGACGCTGGGCGGTCTCCTCAGCGACGCGGCTAAGAGCGCCGGACGCATGTACATCAACAACTTCCAGGACAAGGGAAAGCAGAACGTGATCGACGTGCTGCTGGGCAACATGGCCAACCAGCGGCCGGTGACGGTGTTTGATCCGATCGTCGACAGCGTCTCGGCGGAGCTGGCGGCGCGCATCGAAGAGTACTCGAGCAGCCACACCGTTTCGATCTTTGCCGGCACGTTCAACCTGAATGGGAAGCCGCCAAGCGAATCGCTGCTGCCCTGGCTCTTCCCGCGGGGTGAGGAAGAGGAGCCCGACATCTTTGCGATCGGCTTCCAGGAGATTGTGCAGCTGACGCCGCAGCAGATCATTCTCACCGACCCGGACAAGATCCGGCTGTGGGAGGGCAAGATCATGGAGACGCTATCGCGTCGCTCGCGGAAGCGCAGCGACTACGTGCTTCTCCGCAGCGAGCAGCTCGTCGGCACGGCGCTCATCATCCTTGTGAAGGAGGGGCTGGTGCACGACATCCGGCAGGTCGAGGCCGCCACCAAAAAGACGGGCCTCAAGGGCATGAGCGGCAACAAGGGCGGCGTCGCTATCCGGCTCGACCTCTCAGACACGTCGATCTGCTTTGTCACAGCCCACTTTGCCGCCGGGCACTCCAACTTCGAGGAGCGCAACGCAGACTACTGGACGATCTCGCGCGGGCTCGCCTTCCAGCGCGGGCGGAGCATCGCTTCGCATGATCTGGTGCTGTGGCTCGGCGATTTTAACTACCGGATCGATCTGCCCAATGAGGCGGTGCGGAGCCTCGCGCTGCGCGAGGACTACGACGCCCTCTACCCGCGCGACCAGCTCGGGCGGTCGCGCGAGGCCGGCGCCGTCTTTCCGGGATACGATGAAGGGACACTGCTCTTCGCGCCGACCTACAAGTACGACAATGGCTCGACCACCTACGATTCGTCCGAAAAGCAGCGGATCCCGGCGTGGACGGATCGTATCCTTTACCGCGGCATCGGCATCGTCCAGGAGACGTACAGCCGCGCAGAGCTCAAGACGAGCGACCACCGCCCCGTCTACTCGACCTTCCGGGCGCAGGTGCGCACCGTCGACGAGGCGAAAAAGAGCGCCATCAAGCGCGACCTGACCGAGCAGAGGAGGATCAAGCTCGGCCTGGGCGTGCACAGGGCCGAAGACGCTGACGCCAACGACGACGATGATGGCGACGACGAAGACCCGGCGGCGGTCGAGATGCCCGATCCCTCGGACGACAATTCAAACTGGTGGGACGTCGAGGCGCGCTCCGGTACCGAGGAGGAGTTTAGCACCGAGGAGACTGACTCCGTTGACGGCGACGACGAGGGCCTCGAGGGCGAGGTAGGCTGGACAAATATCAATCCCTTCCGAAGCGGCTCTGCATCGTCCCCCTCCCGGACCCTCGGCTCGGCGACACGTGGCGGCTACGCGGTCCGGCAACCGCCTCCACCGCCGCCGCCGCGCGCCGTTCCTTCCACGTCGCCCGCCGTGCTTCCCGCGCCGCTGCCCAGCGGCAACAGCTACGTCGACACCGCATCCCCTGCGTCCAACGCAAGCAGCAGCCCCCAGTCGGCCTTCTCTTCGACTGCAGCGCTGCCGCCACCGTCGATGACGTCGACGTCGACAACATCTGCGGATCGGAGGGTGTTTTCGGGGCCGGCCAGCCTGCCGGCGCCAAAGGCCGTACGACCGGCTGCGTTGAAACCGCCACCTCCGCCGATCCCCGTCAAGCCGATCGCCGTTACCGCCGCCGCCATTGCTGCGAGCGTAGCAGGATCGGCACCTACGTCGGCAACGCGGGTGATGCCTTCCATAACGGCGAGCGAGGCAACAGGAGCGCCCAAAGTGCCGCTCCGGCCGCGTCCCGGCCTCGGTCCGAGGTCGGCCTCGTACACATCGCAGCGGAGCGCCAAGAGCCTGCTGGATGACAGCGAGTAGAAGCTGGCTGGCGAGGAACGTTACAATCGCAGCATCACGATGGGCGCCTCTGTTCTGCTTTGCCGAGAAAAACAGAGGGAAAAGGGAAGTCCATGAACTGTAAGCGCGATGCGGAGCCGCGCATCGTTCGCGAGCAGCGCTGCTGTTGGAAGTTGCGCTTGCACCTTTGACTGCATACGGCCTTTGGGGACGATGGGAAGACGGGAAGCCAGGACTCAGAGATTATTGGACAGCACGACGTTGCCAAAAGCTTGTACAAGTACGTGTCAGTCATGCAACGGGGACGAAGCAAACAGTCTCGGCGACAACGTCTTCTTAGGGACCTTGTGATAAACGCAGGACCTCTGCATCCTCGAGTGTTTGGACATGGTGAGGGCGCACCTGCCGATCGATTGGCTGGACGGACGCTTCCCCCGCGCCACCCACCGATGCCAGCTGCTCAATTTGACGGGCAGATGATGACGACGCCAACGTCGACGGCGCCGCTGCCCAGCCCAACCCGACCCGACCCGACCCCTACGCCGCTTCCCTGTCTGGGCCGACAGCCACCGGGACCGACGCTCCTGCCGCTGTCCCTGCTGACATTAGAACAAAGGAGGGTGGCGGCACGCGCCAGACTCGCCATAGGGTTGAGCACGAATAGATGGGCAGGGTGAAGGTGGTCGAGGGGCGGTGGCAGGGTCTAGTGATAGCTCGGTCGCGTTGTCCAAACCGATCGTTCTCACCGCTTTCCCATTGTTTCTTTTAGCCGCCAACGTTGTCATCACCACCGAAGCCACGTCCATTGTGTAGTGCTCTGCCCACCTTTGGGACCTGGCGACCGCCTCGCGCCTCGCGGAACGAGAAAGGTTGGCAGTTGGTGGTCTCAAGGGATGTTCTCTACGATTCTGTTCCCCGCTCGTATCAACTTTGTTTGACGCTTGTCGACCTACGTACTACTCCGTAGCTTTTTTTTTCTCGATTTCAATTGAATCTGGCTCTTTGAGCCTAATCGACCGATAATGGATGGTTTATCGGTACACTTCACCACTGTATAGGTACTTTTAAAGAATAGTTATTGGTTTAATTGAATTATTATTAGTCAATTCATTTTATTACATGTGCGGCTCAAAGCTGGCCAAGAAATCGTCTCGGCTCGGCTCGGCTCGGCTTGGCCGGTTCAGCAAGAGGATGACGACGAGAAAGCAGCTGTGTAATGTGACAGGTGTAGTACTTGTTTTTGTGTATTATTCAGCATTTTTTAAATGCACCTGCACTGCAAACACAACAGCTCTTGTTGCACAAACATCTGCTTCTCTCCTTACCACTGCCATGGTGGTGCTCAGTGTAACAGTGGTGCTCCAATCTGTAAAGGTGGTGCTCCATTCCAGGGCAGGAACCAGTTACAGAGGAGCTATGGTGTGTTCCTGTTGGCTGGGAATGTATTACAGCATGTCTGGGACAGGTTCCCATTTACCAAGGGCAGACATTGATATTGGCACTCATTTCAGAGGCTGGAGCAACTGTGGCAACCATAAGGTGATGTGTTGATAGCATACAAGTGCTGTTGTACACCATAGACAATAATATGGCAGAGTGTTCAGAGGGGCATGATGAGTGGGCAAAGGTCTTTGGGACCAAAGGCAGGGTGGCCCTTGGAACTGAGTGTAATGGTGGTGCTCCATTCCAGGGCAGGAACCAGTTACAG
>JALNIF010002399.1:0-13714 GCA_026284005.1 Thecaphora frezii | reverse complement strand
AAGTATGGTTCGTGCGTCGCCAGCGCTAGCATGATAAGGTCGGCGTCGAGGCCGTAGATGAAGTGCTTGGTATTGGGGTCGTGCTGGGGCTGGCACCGCTGCCTGCGGATGTGCTCCATGATCTTGTGCTCTCCCTCTCCCGGGACGCTGGCGTCCGAGATGATGACCTGCAGGTTCTTCCAGCCCGGGTCAGTGTTGAGCTTCTGGGCGACCCAGTAGCGCAGCGAGGCGGCAAGTAGGTCCATAAAGGGTGTGCCTGGGGTGATGGCGTTCGAGTCCCATGCCTTCTTGATCTGCATCGCCTCGTCGGTGACGGGAAGGCCCTTGGCCTTCCACTCGGCCAGCGCGGCCTCCTTGTCCTGCAGCGCCTCCTTGGCGTCGCGGGCGGAGCGGAAACGTCGCGAGCGCTGCTGGTTCATCTTGGCACGCGGCGCCACGCCGTCGATGGCCATCATGAGCAGCCTGCGCGGGCGAATCATGTTGACGACGCGCTCGGTGTAGGCAAAGACCTCGACCATCATATCCTCCTCGGTCTCGGGCGCAGGCTTGCCCTCGGGATGGGTACATGGATGGACGATACCATTCATGTCTAAATAGAGGCAGTCGAACTCCTCGCCGTTGGGGTTGGGGCGCGACATGTCGATGGGCAGCTCCTTTTCGACGCCATCTTGGTCCGGTACGGTGCGTGGCTGCTCCTCCTGGACCGGTGTGATAATCTTTGGGTACTTGGCAGAGAGCCATCGGAAGAGGGCGGGGACACCCATGATGCTAGCCGTCTACAGTAGAAGGGGGTAGGATGGGAAGAAAGAAAGGAGCGGGGCAAAGGAGAAGGAAAGGAGGAAGAGCGTGGGAGACGCTCAGAAAGCAAGCGCACAACGCGTGGAAAGGGGCTGAAAAGCAAGCCTATGACGGCTACAAGCTAGGGCAGGGCGAAGCTTGGCTGCGGGTTGCTCTGGCGCGGTGCGGTACCAGAGACGGTACGGATGGGCCTTTCGTGCGATGGGATGGCACGCGTGCCAATGCTCTGGTGCTCTGGATGTCTAGATCAGATGCTTCAGGCGCTCAGAAGGGCAAGCAGTGCTGCGGACGTTGGCCGGAGGAAGCAGCAGCGGGAGGGTCTCGAAGCGAGATGTGATTGCGAGTGCACAGGGCTAATGACCAATGTTTGTGCGCGGTGGAAGCACGTTTGATGGCTGGCTTTCCAAGCTAGACGGTGGCTGCGGTGCAAGGTGAGGAAAGGCTTTGCGACGGAGCGAGGCCTGTCGCTGTAGCAGTCTGCTCGCGTTTGGGCCTACTTCTTTGTGTGCTGTTGCAAGAACAAAGGATGAGGCTTGTCGCGATGTGCGGGAAGAAACCACGAGCTGGTGGCTTGGCTGGGCTCGACAAGGCTCACGGCGATGGGCGCGAGGCTGGGCAGGTCGGGAGGTCGAGGGAGGGTGGCAGTCACCTAGGCTTCTAGATGCAAGTGCGCTTCCAAAGCTGACCGAGGGGCGGACGGAAATGGCGGATACAGACGGGAGTGGTAGACGGATGCTGTGCGCTCCCGAGGGTGGGGATGTGCGAGTTGGGTTTTGACGTCGAACAAACTCCGAGTGTACGAGGATGAGCTGGTGACGCAAACAGCAGCGAAAAGGGAAGAGGGAAGAGGAGATGCGGAGCGTGGCGCAACACACACAGTCAAGCGGCGCCGCGAGAAAGGCGAAGAAAAGGGCGAACCTGGACGCGGAAAAGGGTCGGGGAATAGGGAGTGTATTCGGTAAAGAAAGGACAAGGGGGGGGAGGTATGGGAAGAGGAGCAAGGGGGAAAAGGACGCAACTCCGGGGGTAGTGGGGGTAATGGTGGTAGTGGTGGGAGAGGTGGCGGTGGCGACGCGCGGCAACGGGCGTGCAGCGTCTGAGCCGCGTGCAGCGTAGGCTAAGCGCCGAACGCCACGCGCCACTTGAACCCGACACTGCTGACTACACAACCTCACATACATATGTACCCGCCACACGCACACGCACAGGGTACAAACTCAACAGCAACAAAAGAAATAAAGAAAAAATAAAACAAAAAAGGAAAAGGAAAAAAAACCCCTCCGAGGTGCAGGCTGGAATTTCTTCTTCTTAGGTGTTTGTCCTTGAATCCGCGTTGCGCGCCGCGCGCAGATGGGCGTCACACTATTTCTAGATTCGGGGCCTCCCATTCGGAACCGAAGCCGCATCACGTGGGGTCCCGATCAGAAGCCCCAACGCGTGGGACGGCGGAGGCTTTAGCGACCCCAACCGACTCCACCCGCCACAGACATCTCGTTGGCTTGCCTCTCGCCGCCTTCGTCCCCCGTCCGTTGTCCGTCATCCCTTGTCGCCCTCGCCTTCCTCGAAGCCCACTCCACCAACCGCCTTCCAATCGCCTTCCACCCGCCTTCCACCCGCCTTCCACCCGCCTTCCTCTACCGCTTCCCACGCTCCTCCCCACCATCCCCGCTCTTCCCCCCATACTTTTCCTCGCGCTCCCTTCCACCACCTCCCGATACACCCGCCGTCAAGATGGCCGCCGATTCGCACGTCGCCACGCTCGAGGAGGCCAACGCCGCCCGCCTCCCCCTCGGATACCGTGACCAGTGCAGCGCGTACGTCGGCCGTCTTCTCTCTGCCATTGTTAGTCGCTTGATGCTGATCCAACGTTTCGATCCCTCCTTTCACTGGCTGCGACGGCAACAGTCTTTTGATCCCGCTCAACAAGTGCCGCAAGCAGACGCTTTACGCGCCATGGAAGTGCGAGGACGAGCGGTGAGTCCGGTCGACGCCGTGCCACCTTTAGCAACAGAGTCGAGAACAACGTCGGAGACGACCATCACCACCGCGCCAAGCTCGGCCAAGTCGACTCATTTTCGTGCTGGCGTTGCTTAACCCCATTGGTTGGAGCGCACCGGGCGATATGTCTGCCGACCGCAGCAGGGCTCCAGCTAGCTCTCCGCCCAAGGCTCCCTGGCATCCGGATCTGTCGTGGATTCATGATGGGTCAGACCGGGCCTCGGGCCTTTCGAGCCAGCTTCTATCCTTTTTACGCCGACCGGGTGGCATCCCCGTCAATCTAACAGTGAAAAACTTATACCCTTGCCCACCTTGCCACCTCTCTCTCTCTTTCTCCCTCTCTTCCGCCCCTCCTTCCATCCTCCAGACACACATACGAAAAGTGCCAATACGACGAGTGAGTCTTGACTCCGCTTCCTTACCTCGCTGCCCCAACCTTCTCAAAATCGTTACTCATCGCCAGCCTGCCCCTCTACCCTTCTATCACGCTTATCTCCCTTCTGTCTTGCTCTTTCCCCCTCTCACGCGCGCTTTTTTGTTGCTATATCGGTGGCCAGCTTTCTGCGACGACAGCGCGAGCTCTCGGCGCTCAAGAAGGCGCAGCTCGCCGAGGCTGCTGATGCTTGAAACTGCTCCCACAGGCTCCAGTTTCAGCTCGAGCTCCGGCTTGGGTTTCTCCCCTCTTGCAAGCAATCTCACGTCCGTTGATCCTCACACTCGTCACTGTGGTGTGATGCGCTGTGCTGTGCCGTTCTGTGCTATGTTTTACGCTTTTTGCGATGCATTCCTTCCTTCGAATCTCCCCACTCCAAACAACCCCACCCTCTCTAGGACGCCACGCACTTCAAAGCGACTGAAGAAACCACAATCGCCTCCCACTTCCTCCTCTGTTTCTCTTCACCACTGGCCAGCGCCTTGAGATCGTGCTGGGGGATACCGAGCTTGTAGTATTTGTTGAGGGATGGCCAGTCCGTCACTGTGGACGTGAGTGCGGGTGTGGGTGGGGGAGTTGGGGAGTTGTAGCGGATCGCGAGGTCGATGTCCCCGCTTTCGGAGCCCGTTTCGGGATCCCTTTCAGGGGCGGGGGAGAGGGTGAACCTAGCGTCCGGAAGAAGTTGACGGATCTTTGAGAGAACCTGTGATGGTGAAACGGAAGGAGGGGTGAATTTGACGAGGAGCAAAGAGGTGCTATTCGAGGAGAGGCCGAAACGTTTGAGGGATTCCCCGACCTTTTAGACCACCGAGGGAAGTCGTTCAAAGAAGAGGGAGTGTGTGAGCGTCGGTCTCGTTTCTTCCACCTCCATCTCAAACCAACGCGGAACGTACATTATTCCCCAAATTGAGCATAAAAATCACTTCGGAATGGGGAGTTTTCGTCTTCATCCCCCCCGCTCCTCCTTGCTTCCACGCTCGAATTCCCTCTCGCGTGCCATCTTGGTAGCCTCTAGCGGCAACGATCGCCGCCTGGGTGACAGCAGCGAGAACGTGGGAACGGGAGCACACCTTGGTCGGATCTAGAAAGGCATAGTCGAGTGCGGCGCGTTCTGAGTCGAAGGTAGGGTCCGAGGGTGGGAGTAGAGAGGCGGACACGATACGGGAGAGTAAGGAGGAGGAGGTGGTGGGTGAGAGGGTGAGGTGGCAGAGGTGCACCCGCTGTAAGGGGAGGGGGAGGGTTGAGGGGAGGGCGTGGGTTTCCATTGTTGCTGAAGGGCGGGTGGGAGAGAGGGAGAGAGAGAGGGAGAGAGAGAGAGGGAGAGAGAGAGAGGGAGAGAGAGAGAGAGAGAGAGAGAGAGAGAGAGAGAGAGGGAGGGGAAGGGTTGGGGCGATGCAAGGGCAGAGCAGCGAGTGAAGGGTGAGGATGAGGAACAGCCGCCACAGTCGCACCACAACCCAAAGGGACGCGTTGAAACCTGAAACCTGAAATCGTTGCATTCACAATTTCCCTCACCTCCCCCAACTCGACTCGACGCGCTCAGCCCTCCACACCGCTCCATTTACTCCCGTGACTCCTCACCGCCAAGCGTTTCAAGCCATCAACGGCAGCCACCATCCAACAAACAGCCACACCTCGCACCAATCTTCCCGCGCTTCCCTCTCGCCATACAAAGCCCTAACGCGTTTCACAATTTCATTCTGATCCTGATCTCTGTAGGCGGCCCAGTCGACTCCAAACTGTAACCAACCAAACACGTACTCTACATCCATCCTTTCTCTCTCTCTCTCTCTCCCTCGGCCCACAATAAGCCCCCCAAAATCAACCACTCGGGCCGGACCCTCGGCTCCTTCACTTGACCTTGACAACCACAAACGGCACCTCGACATCCTCGCCCTCGAGGTCATCCGCCATCACCTCCACAATCACCCGCTGCGCGTGCGCCGGGATCGGCTTCTTGCTCACCGTCTCAATCAACTCGCTCATCCGCATCTTGAGCCGCTCCTCGCGCTTCTTGGCCGGCAAAAACGCCGAGAACAGCATCGACACCCCGCTCGAAATCATGCTGATCTCGAGCCCATGCCGCTCCTTGAACAGCTTGATAAACTCCTCCAGCCGCATGTCCTCCTCCACGTTGAAGCGCGACCACAGCGTCCACTCGGTGTCGTTGTACTTGAGCTTGGCCGCCGCAATCGGATCACTAAATGCCAGGAACGGCAGCGCTAGATTGACAAACGCGTTCGAGTACACCTCCAGCTCCCGCTTGCCGTCCAGGACCTTGTACAGCTCCAGGTTCACCAGGCCCGTCGCCAGCGCCGTCGTCGTCGCAATCGCCGGGATAATCTTGCCCGCGATGCCCTTGGTCTGGTGCTTGTCGGCCGGCGCGATGCCGTAGTTGGTCGCGCGCAGGTTCGACGCCGCAGTGATAAAGTCGATGTGGTGGTTGGTGTCGTCGTCCTTCTCCATCTCGATCGGCTGCAGCCGGAAGCCCGCCAGCGACGCCGGCGTCGGAAGACTGCTTGTGATCTCGGTCAGGTCCGTCTCGCCGCCATCGTTGCTGCTGTTGTTGACCGGCTCGTTGTCGTTGACCTGCACCTTGACGTTCGACTTGGGCACAAACTCGGGCACCTGCACGTTGGCCAGCACCTTTTTGAAAAAGGCAGGGTCCGTCTCGCCCTTGAGGCCGTAGTTTTCGGCGTGCAGGTTGGCCGCGGCGACGATGTACTCGAGGTGTGTCAGGTCCTCGGCGTTGAACGTCAGCGGCTTGGGCGCCCGCTTGGGTCCCGACCAGAACGGCTGACCCGTCGACGTGACGGCGTCTTCGGGCAGGCTGTGCAGCAGCTGGCGGATGGTGTTGTTGTAGTTTTCCTCAAACTTGAGCCGTGCCCACGCGATGCACGCCTCAAACGACAGCGGTCGCTGGTCGACCAGGAACTGCTTGATCTGCTCGAGCTGCTCGCGTTGGCCCGAGCCGCTCTTGAGCGTCGTCTCGAGGTAGTCGGGGGTGGTCAGGTACTGGTTGACGTTCTCGGAAGGCTTGAGGAAGAACTCGTCAAACTGCTCCCGCGCCCACTGGATCGTGTGCTCGATGGCGTTGGGGAAGTTCTTGAGCGTGCAGACAGGGATCGACTTCTCGGGCGGGTCCTGTGACGACGAGTAGGACTCGGTGAGGTGCGGGATCACCACCTGGGTGTTGGCCTTGGTGCCGAGCGTGCCCGACTCGAGCAGCGGCTTCTCGTAGTAGACGCAGCGGCGGTCCATGTACTGGCGCGCCTGGACGTTGTCGAGCGCATTGGTGACGCCGGTCAGCTGCGCAAAGAAGTCGTCGCCGTAGACATCCTCGGTCTCGGGGCCGACGCGGTTCTGGTGGCTGTGGATCTTGCCCTTGAGGTCGGGGTTCATCTCGGCCACGGCGGCGGCGGCGGTGTCGGCCTTGAAGTGGCCGACGTCCTTGGCGCGGAAAAGGAACTGGCGGTTGAGGTTGCTCTTCTCGATCGTGTCCATATCGGTGACGTGGATGATGCCCTCGGGCCCGCTGCCGAGGCCCATCATGCTCCAGTTCTTGAGCATTTCGCAGCCGATGGCGCCGGAGCCGACGAGGAACTGGCGGGCGTTGGCAATCTTTTGCTGGAAGGCGCGTCCGAGCACGGCAATCTGGCCGTCGTAGCGCGAGCCGAGCGGCGCAAACTCGGACTCGGGCAGTTCGGGCACCGACGAGGGCAATGACTCGAGCGAGTCAACGTACATGTGCTGGACCAGCGGGTGGAACTTGCCCGAGCACGCCTTAAGCGCCTCCTGGGCCACAAAGCCGCCGATAAAGGCGACCATCGGCGAGAGGTCTCCGGTGGCCTGGAAGGCGAGCTCGCGGATTACCTTTTCCGGTAGCTCGCCCTCCTGGCCCGAGGCCTGGAAGATCTGCTTGGTCGCCTCGAGCACGGCGACGGCGTCTTCGGTGTTGCGCGGGCGCGGCAGGCGGCTGTGCTTCTGGTGGAAGGCCGAGAGCGCCTGGAAACCGGCGTGGAGCGCGGCGGGGCGGTCAAACTTGGCAAAATCGGAAATGAGGAACTCAGGCTGCTTGGCGCTCTCGCGCAGCGACTTGAAGGCAATCTTCTTGGGCATCTTGACCTGGGTAAAGATGCCGCCTCGCTTGTACTCGCCGAGCCCCGAGGTGTCGCCGATGGTGAAGGTGTAGGGTCCCTTGACGGTGACCCTCCTCGGCTCGCAGCCGTTGAGGCCTTCCATACCCTGCACCTCGCTAAAGGTGACGTAGTCGCCGTCCTCAAGTCCGTGCCGCGTCTCGTCGAGCGTGGTCACGAGGCCCTCCTTGTCGCTGGCGACCGAGACAATCATGCCCGAGAGGGGCTGCTCGCCGGTGGGGTCGATGCAGGCAAACTCGGGTCCAAAGTCGTTGAAGACGCTGCCAAAGAGGCCGCGCACCTCTGCCGAGATGAAGTGGGTGCCGGAGGCGTGGGTGAGGTCGTTGATCTTGAGCTGCTCATCAAAGGTGGCGTCGGTGGTGACGACGACCTGGAAGCGGCGGAGGACGTCTTGTGTAAGTTCAGCGTCTTCGAGGACGCGGATGGGGACGTAAGTGTTGAGCTCTGCGAGGCGGGGCTGGGTGGCGTGGTCACGTCGCACGCGGGTGGCAACGTCTTCGGGGCGAAGGAAGAACTGGGTGCTGAGGTCGGCGATGGAGACGGGGGTGGGGTCGAAAAGAGTGATGCTCTTTACTCCAGCGAGGGCGATGTTCTTTGCAACCTCTGCGCCGAGGCCGCGGAGGCCGATGACGAGGACATTGCTGACGGCCATGCGTTTCATGGCGTCGTGGCCGAGGACGTAGAGCTGTCGGCTGTAGAGGGCCTCGTCGATCTGGCCCTGCTCGGGCTGATCGACCTTCATGTCGTCGGTCGTCGCTGGCGCCGACATGACTGCGAGGCGGGAAAGGGCTGGAAGGGTGGAATCGGAGCTATGGATGGTAGCTCGTGGGGGGATGACGCTGTCCGCGGTTGAGGGGCCTGCCGGAAGTGCGTCTGGTGAGCAAATGCGCTTTGTTGGCGCGATTGGAGCTGTGTCGAACGGGCCAGAGATGGAAGGGGAGGAAAAGACGGAATGCAGCGAGTGGGTGGGCAAGGAGGTGTTGTGTTGGAGGCAGGCAGGAGTGCTGGAGGATGATGGTGGTGGTTGAAAGCCTTGGCGACACAAACCTGCAAAGAAAAGTCGGAGGCGAAAAGAGCAGCTGCCAAGTCAGTCAGTGATATGTGGTGAGCGCGGGTTGGCTTTGCGCGGGTTGGCTTTGCGCGGGTTGGCTTTGCGCTGGCTTGCGTGGCTGCGTTGGGTGGTCAAAGTGGAGCAAAGGTGAAAGCCGCTTTTTCGCTTGGCCTAGCCAATATGACAAGACTCACAACTGGGATTCGATATTGGTATTCACATGTGATTGTGATTCATATTTGCAACGTTGGCTACTGTGCTCATCATCATAATTAAGAAATGTGCAACGCCTTAAATGGGCCAGGCGCGCACGCTGGAGAGGCAATGCCAAAACATGATGGCGAATAAGAACGTGTGGGCGGTTGGCTGTGCTGCTGCAGAGAAGCGTCGTCGTTGGGTTGCGGTGATCGACGCGCGGCAGAGTGAGCGAAGAGTCACGGTGCGTACTTTGTCAAGCGGCGCGCTTGGCATTCTGTCGGCCGAGAGGCTGGGGGTTGTGGCTTGTGCAGTTGGGCGCAACACGCGAGGTGACGCGATTCAAACTCGTTGACGCTGCAAACCACAGCAGCGATTAAGAAAGTTGATTACGAATGCCAATGCCCCAACACGCTTCGCACTCGCCAGCAAACCACTTCGCCACGCCATCCGCCATCCTTTGCTCCCCTCACTCCCCCCGCCCCCGTCATCCTCTCCAAAGCCCATCGATCCCTTTCGCTTGCTGCTAAAAATTCCTTTTCTCCTGATACACGCCGGCTCGATTCATCCGATCGTTTTGCATCGTCGTTGACGCCGTCGTTCGCCCAGCTTGCCGAGAACCCAAGAATATCGGTGATATGTCTCGACCTACCGTACCTCACCTGCCGTACCTCGCCTCCCGCCGCCCTGCTAGCGTCCGGATGTCAGCCCTCTTCGCCGCCGCATCTCGAGCATGACGTCGGGCTGAAGACGACGTGCGGTAGATGTTGCCTCTGCAAAATCAACACGCCTTGGCTCCGTCAGCGCAGCCATCACTTGCCCTACCCAGGATTGCCCCCCCCCTCTTCGATGCTCCCCTTTGCCTTCCACTGTTACCGAAAGCGTCGAGCTTCATGCAGCTCAGCAAGTGATAGAGAGAGAACGAGAGAGGGAGAGGTGACGAAAGTGCCCGCTGTCCGATCGCGTATTACGAAGTCGTACCGCTAGATGCTAGTTGTGCTTGTTGGCGCAGCCGCGCACCCGGCCGGCCCAGACCATGGCCACGTCCACGGATAGATCTCGATCGGTGCTGGCAGCACGAGGGAGCGGTGGCTGGATGGCAAACAAAAACGTTGCGATCCGCCATCCTTCCTTTCCCTCCTTCCATCCAGACGCTCAGACGTTGATCACCTTCACTTCACGCTCCTTGCTCTTTTTTCCCTTTTTCTTCAACAGGCGGTTGATCCGGCCCTTCTTTTTCACCTTCACTTTTCAGCGTCGGCTGGACCGTATCGACCTCGACTTCCTCTCGCTGGCCAACCTCTGCTACCGCCAGGACCGGGTCGCCCTTTCACTTTCTTTCTTTGTTCCGTCTGCGACTCGACAGCGGAGACTGGCCTCTCCATCCGACACTCTTTTTTCTTTTATCCTTTTTTCATACTTTTTTGGCGCCTTTTTCCTTGGATAGCTGGAGACCAGTGCTGGACACTGGACAGGATTGCAACTGCGACTGCAAGCCCCTTGACACTGTTGCAGGAAACGGGGCGGGATCGACACACCGGTCAATACACGGAAGTCTAGCCTCGGATCATTGGGCTGCAGACTTCTTCGACGATGAAGCTGCTACCGCTAGCGATTGCGGCATTCGCCACCGTCGCCACCACCACCACGGCAGCGACGCCAGACTTCGATAACGCGGGCGTTCGCCTCTATGGCGAAACGTTCGCCGTCGCCGGCCCTTCGAACCCGTCGCCATCACCGAGCACGCTTGCACGCGCCGCGATAGATGCCGACGAACCCCACGTTGCGCCCTCATTTCGGCGTAGACGCGAGGCGACGGACCCTCCGTCGTCGAAAGGATCGAGCGCGATACTCTGGGACAGTCCCGGCGGCCGAAAACGGAGGGCAGTCCGTTCGGAGCCGTTGGGCAACGAACAGAGATCGTGGTCGACGTCTAAAAACAACGAGGGCCCAGCAGGAAAGGGGAAGGGCAAAGCAAAGGAGCCGGCTGTCAGCGCCGGGCGCAAGGGCAAACGCACGAATGCGCAGGCGGTGGCGGATGCGTTGACCAATTGGCTGGGACCAGTGCTGGGAACGATCCCCAACAACGACAATGACAATGCCAAAGCCAGCGCCAACGCAACCGCGACGCCATCCTCCTCCAGCCCGGCACCCAAGGAGACGACCGATGCCACTGTGGCGAGACAGGGTAACTGCACTGCGGCGGCTAAAGGCGACCCTTCTTCGGCCCAGCCCGGCAACTCGACCGCTGCGGGCACCCTCGGTAACGCCACCGTCGGCAGCAGTAGTAAGACGGTGGGCACGGGCAAAGTCATGGCGGGCTACTGGCCGGACTGGACGAGCTCCTCGCTGCCACCGGAAAAGATCGACTTTACCAAGTTTGACTTTATCAACTACGCGTTTGCCTTGCCGACGCGGGATTTTAACCTCGACTTCCCCACGGATAACACCCGGGGGCTGTTGCGGCGTCTAGTCAAGGCAGCGCACGCGGGCGGAACCAAGGTGGTGCTCTCGATCGGCGGGTGGGGAGGATCGACCTACTTTAGCCCGGCGGTGCGCACGAGCTTGTCGCGATCGCGCTTCATCGGCAACATCAGGAAGGTCTATACCCAGTTTGGGCTGGACGGGATCGATCTAGATTGGGAGTATCCGGGTCAGGGCAACTCGGGCAACCAGTACAGTCCGCAGGATACAGCCAACTTTCAGACTTTCTTGCAGGAGTTGAGGAGGGCGTTGCCGGAGGGAGCCATCATCTCGGCGGCGGTGGCGCACGATCCGTGGACGGCGAGTTCGGGACGTCCCGTGAGCAACGTGCAGAGGGCGGCGGGAGCGCTGGATTTCGTCCTCATCATGAACTACGACGTGTGGGGATCGTCCGAGACGCCAGGCGCCAATGCCCCACTGGCGGATCTGTGCGGAAACTCGAGCCAGCCCAGGGCGAACGCGGCGGCGGGCGTCAGGCAGTGGGCGGCGGCGGGAATGCCGCGAGAGAAGATCTTACTGGGCATCCCTTCGTACGGGTACTTGAACGGGTCCAACAAGAGGAGACTCAAGGCGAGATCCGATAATCCGATGCGCGCGAGGATGTTGGCGATCCGAGATGCGAACCCGGTGTCGAGAAGGAGGACGACGCCCGCGGGTTACGTCGCCAGCAAGCCGGACAGGGACGATGCCGAGCAAGAAAGTGGGTGGGCGAACGAGCAGCAGAGCGACGTACCTTCTGGTAAGGTGGGACGCTACGACGCTCGACGCCTCCCCTCCTCTTTTTCCTCTACGTCCTCCTCTTCCACATCCAAGCGGGGCGTAACCCTCACTTCCTCGGATGGTTCGAGCAGCTCGGGCCAGATCAACTTCAACAAGCTGGTTGAGCAAGGTGCGCTACGCAAGGACGCCTCGACGGGCCTGTTTGTCGGGGCCGGCGGCTTTGAAAAGTACTGGGACGACTGTTCCGACACCCCCTACCTGGCCGACGGTCGGACGGTGGTGACATACGACGACACGTCGTCGTTGTGGGACAAAGGCGCGTTTGCGGTCCAGGCGGGCATCGGAGGGTTAAATCTGTGGAGTATTGATGGAGATACGAAAGGGTGGGATCTTGTTAATTCGGCACTGGCGGGGATGGTGCAGGGGGGGATTGAAGAGCAGAAGAGTAAGAATAGAGTTTAGGACGGTGTGAATAGGGAACGGTCAGCTTTCGTCTGTTGCTGCTACTGCTCTCGTTTCTATCACCCTCTACTTTGTTGCGAGGCTCTCGAACGAGACGGGAGGTGCATCACCTCCGCTGTTTAGCCTGCCCAGCTCTACGCAGCACAACATCGACTTCTACACCAGCCTGCGCACGGCGCGTGCCGTTGGTCTCCAACCATTTTAAGACCGACGCCAACTCCTTCTCCCGCAACCTCATTGTCTCCTCCCGTCATTGTGCGCCTTGCCACCCTCCGTCTCCGCTCCTTCCGCGCCCCGCGCCGCACCGTGAGACAACCCCATCGTGAATGTATCTAACCCTCATTCCCCCCCATCTACGCGTGTCCACCCTCTACCGTAATTTCAAAGAACAGAGCCTCGAGGGGTTTGCAGCTTGTGTAGTTTTCCCCTTTTTTTTTTTCTCCCTAACCGCATGTGGGTGGGGGAAGGGGCTCGACGCATCCCTTGCCTCGAACGTTTGGAGAGAACCCAAGCTTCGAAGAGAGGGCCTGTGGGATTCCAATCAAGGTGGGTGGCGGATAGGGCGGGTAGCGACCCGCTAGCTTGGTCTTTGGTCGCAAGCCAAAGGGGTAGTTCCTCAAGTTTCGTTTTGTCCCCCGCTTCTTCTTAATGGTAATGCGGCGAATTCTCGATGGTCTAGTCTCGAATCAGGTAGCTACGATACGTCTAGATTCGCCCCGGTGGAAATGAGCGAGGGTGGCGTGCACGCTGGTGGGGTTCGCAGTCGGAAGGAAGGTGGTGGCTTCGTTGACCGCTGGAACGAGCGTTGGGGTCGTTTTTCGCCTCCATGAACTTGGTCGTCCAGCAGAAGCATATCCCGTATAAATACCGCCTTCTCGTCACATACCCAGTTGAGTCAGCACCACGTTTCCCTTCTTCCTCGTCTCTCCCTCCTCGTAATCCCTCCCAATCTCCCGCGATGCCGACCGTCACACTCCCATCCCCAATCCGCGGCCGCGTCCTCGTAGCCATCGTATCCACCTCGTCCCCCAACCTTCTCGACGTACCCACGCTCAAGCACCAGCTCGAGACGCGGCTGGCCAACGTCGAGTTCCAAACAACTCCCACGGCCGAGACGCGGGGCCTCGTCTACCTCCCCTCGATGACGGAGGGCGATGCGCACCTCGTGCTCGCGCGCATTTTGGCTAAATTCCCCGCCATCGAGTGGGTCCAACTACCCATGTCGGGCGTCGACGAGTACAGGGACCTCATCAAGGCAGAGGCTAAGAGCAAGTGTAGGAGGATCTGGTGCTCGGGAAAGGTGGATACGATGGCTACGAGGACGCGGCCGCGGAGTGGGGATGGGAGTGTGACGGTCGGCATCGCGGGAGATTGGGAGGGATTACGAGGAGGGAGAGACGAGGAAGAAGGGAAACG
>JALNIF010002392.1:0-13535 GCA_026284005.1 Thecaphora frezii | reverse complement strand
GGCCAAAAAGCGGGAGGGGGAAAAGGTGTGGCGGCGCTTAAAAGAACTCACAGCTTTCCCACCATCCCCCTCAAATCCCTCCACCCGCCACCCACCAACTTGGTATCCAACGCCAACTGCGCCAAGCTCAACACGCCGCCTCCCGCATCCAGCACCACATTCTCCACACTGAACCCCTTAGTCGACTTTCTTTGGGCATTGAGCCAAATCTGGGGCCAATACTTGACCAACGTGACACCCAGCTTGACGTACGCCAGCACATTGACAATCTCAAGCACTGGTATAGCTCCGATATTCCACAGGCCGATGCCAGCGAGGATCGCGGTGAGGAGGATGACCAACGTATAGTTGAGCGTGCGAGAGGTGGTGGTTTCTTGCCCCCCTTCCGCCTCTCCCCCCTCCTCGCCGTCGGTTTGGGTGTGAAGCCGTTGCCTCCGTCGAATGACGAGCCACTGCACTACCGTCAAGCCCGAAATCACCGACGCATGGACGCTAAACGCCCCATCGTTCCACTGCACCACATTCTGCTTGCCGTACCTCTCGAGGTACTCGCGCCGCACCTCGGAGCTGAGGAGAAAAGAGAGGTTGTAGAGGGCATAGCACGTATGGCCGAGGAAGTTGAGCAAGACGTAGTCTGAAGAGAGTCCAGAGGTGGATCCCCGACGGTGGTTGGTGAGGAGCTGGGGGTAGAAGGAGAGCGACCAGAGGAAGGTGTAGGTCCATCCGAGAAGGCGCGAGAGCGAGGTGAGGAAGAGCGTGCTAAAGGAAGACATGGTGGAGAGTGGAGGAAGGGGGAGGGATGAGGAGAGGGGTGAAAGTGGCGCAGAGAAAGGTGGGAGAGTTGAAGGGAAATCAACACCACCAACCAAGGACGATGGGTGGATGGTGGAAAACGAAGAGTGGTGCGGTGCGGTGCGGGGGTGGAGGCCCACCAACCACTGGCCCACCAACACCTGGCCCTAGCCCCAAGGCTGAGCCTCACTCACATTCCACCAACCAACAAACACACCAAAGCAATTATGATTTGTACCACACCCACACTCACACTCACACTCACACTCACACTCACACTCACACTCACACTCACACTCACACTCACACTCACACTCACACTCACACTCACACTCACACTCACATTCACTTATTGTTTCCACTCACAACTGCTTAACCCCGGATAACGCTATACCGGCGCCTCTGCACGTCACTCTTTCCACCCTGCTGCTTATCTTTTCTCACGTTTGCTTCACCACGCTCCCACCTCCAATTACCCACTAAGCCAGGCTGCACGCGTTTACATTCAGCTAAACTACCTTTGTCTTCATCCCTGGTGATTTCGTTTACCGCCCTCCGCCCTCCAACTTCGTCCGCCCGATCCCCGATGTCCGTTCCCCGATGCTGCAATAGGACGTGCTCCTTGCGCCCGACCTTTGAGTTGGCACCGCTTTACCTCAACCAAATTAACACGAAAATATACAAGAATGATTACAGGCGCCTGCTACAGTGGTTGGTGCGTGGGCGGGGCGGTACAGCGCTTGGAGCCAGTCTCGGGGCTGTTGGCTGACCGAGGGAAGGAGGAACGTAGGGGGAAGGCGCTTGCCTTATCAGCACGCACGCGGGGACATGTGAATGTTGGAGTATTAGGTGCCTGAACGCTGCCACCCACGCGGTGCCATACAATTCCACAGACCGCAGAGCCGCCCAATTGCAGCAGCGTCCAGCGTCCAGGCTTCCCTAAAACCATCCGCTCTTCTCGCCCGATTTTCGTCCTCGCCTTTCATCCTTGCAAGGTTAACGCCCTTGCACACGCAGTGCCGTAGCTCTCTCCCTCCATCACACACATCTCCACCTTCACCTTCTCACATAGAGGCGCAACGCGCAACACAACAAGAAAAACCCAAAAGGGTTGTAGGGAGGGGGGAAAGGGTTGCAGGGTAAAATTACAACATGTCGGAGTTGTACAGGCGATGCGGCAGATGCGAACGTGCAAGAAGGCGAGGAGGGGAAAGGGATTCGGCGCAGGTACCACAAAAAGGGTTGGGGAGGATGCTGAGGAAAAGAGTGGAAGAGTGGGGAAAATGGGAAAATGCTAGCTAGAGCGGACAAAGGGGGAAGCGAAGGGGGAGGAGGGAATCGGTGTTGAAAGATTAAGATGGCGGGCCGGGACCAAATGATAAAAAGAGCCAAAGGGTGCGAGGTTGGCAGTGCTGCAGGCTACGCGGCCTCAACGCGAAGACGGCCAAGAGGGCGAGGTCCAGCTGCGAATTTCCATCCTCTCTCCCAGCAACACTGGAAACAGGGGAAGAAAAACAAAATGGGGGGTTGGGCGGGGATTGAGCGAAGTTGAAAGGGGGTGAAAAAGGGGAGGAAAATTGCTGGTATGGGAGTCTGCCGAAGCGAGATAGAAAGAGCATAGCGTGGGTGTTGCAAGAACAGGGGTCCGACCCCCCCTGTTACTCCATCTCTCATCTCGTTCGTTGGGGTTATAAAGACGTTCGCCTTGGGGGGTTTGGGGGATGCCGGGAGGGGCCGCGTTTTGGCCCTTGCCGGCAACCGTCGTAAATTGGGTCCTGCCGAATCTAGATGGTTGCGGTCGTTGCGGAAGAGGATGGATTCGATGGCGCCGATGGAAAAAAATCGTCGCCATTCGAGCGGCCTGCCGAGAATGATTAGTGTTTCGTAAATCGTGGCCGTGGGTATCAAATCGTGGCGGGGACGGGTGTCTGCAAGTGCGAAGAAGGGCATCGCCGATCCTGTTGAACGATAGACGAAATGCCCTCCTCCCGAATGCGATTGGCCTCCCCGCGCGTCGAGATCCACGGCTCTAGCCTTGGTTTCTGGCGAGGCCCGATCCTCTTCCGCCGGCCTATCCTCCTTTTGGAGGGCGGCCGACCGTTACTGGAAGTTGTCAAAGTCGATCTCCGACTCCCGCAGCTCGGGCTTGGCGTCCGACGCGAGCCAGGGCTTGGTGATGTAGTTGCGGATGCTGTCCGGCAGGACGACAACGACGTTGACACCCTCCTTGCTTCCGAACCGCTCGTAACCCTCGCCGCCGGGCTTGAGCCAGTTAATCGCGGCTCCCATCGCGGCACCTGAGCTGCCACCGGCGAGAAGACCCTCTTCGCCGATGAGCCTGCGGGCATAGGCGAAGCTGACGTCGTCGACGGTCTTGTACCAGCTGTCGATCATCGTCTTGTCCAGCGTGTTGGGGTCAAAGTCGTAGCCGATGCCCTCGATCTTGTAGGCGCCGTCAAAGCCCTCGGGCAGGACGTTGAGCGACGTGGGCAGCGCCAGATCCGAACCGACGGGGTCGACGCCGAGCACAAAGCAGTTGGGGTTGTGGTCGGGGCGCTTGAGGCGCGAGGCAATGCCGCTCACGGTGCCGCCGGTGCCAACGCCGGCAACGAGGACGTCGACCAGTCCAGAGGACGGGGCCGCCGAAGCGTTGGGACCGGCGCTGGCGAGGGGCACGTTGGCAGCGCGCACGGGGGAATGCGAGCCCTGGGTCGAGTCCGGCGTCATGGGTCGCGCCGCCGCCTGGGTGGCGTCCTTGTCCTTCGCTACCTGGCCGATGCTGAGCGAGGCCTCGGCGGGCGCGGCCTGGCCCGCGGTGATGGCCTCGATGATCTCCTCAGCCGTACCCCAGTGCGCGGCAGGGTTGTTGGGGTTGTTGTACTGGTCGAGGATGACGGCGTTGGGAACCTTTTCGGCGAGCCTACGGGCGACCATGATGTTGGAGCGTGGGTCGTCGTGGGCGGCCTCGGTGGGGGTGCGGATAACCTCGGCGCCGAGCGCGCGCAGCGTGTTGACCTTTTCCGCCGACATCTTTTCCGGCAACACAATGATGCAGCGGTATCCGCGGATGGCGCAGGCGAGGGCGAGACCGATGCCGGTGTTGCCGCTGGTGGGCTCGATGACGATCGACTTGCCGGGGATCAGGATGCCATCGCGCTCGGCGGAGAGGAGCATGCGGCGGGCGATGCGATCCTTGACGCTGCCACCAGCGTTGAAGTACTCGCACTTAGCCACTGCGCGCGAAGAGCAAGGGGCAGACGCGAGAAGCGTCACACGGGTTCAGCAAGTGGCGTACAGTGACCAAAAAAGACATGCCGCTGCGGCCAGACGAGGCCTGTACTCACAGACGTTGCACTTGATGCCCTCGTCGTTGGGGATGCGGTTGAGGCGGATCAAGGGGGTGTCGCCGACGGCGCAGAGCGCATCGGGAAGGACTGCTTGGGATCGCATGGTGAAGGCTGGGTGGGTGGTGAGCAGAGAGCTGTGTTGGGTGGAGCTTTGAAGGAGGAGATTGTGGTTGGGTCAGAGGCTGTCGAGGCTATGGATGGACGGGAGTGAAGTGGAGAGAGAATTGGGGGGAGGAGAGTGTTTTGGTGTTGCTGTTGACTGTTGGAGTCAAAGGTCGGGGCTGAATGGTATCAGTCGACCCTGGTGCAGCTACACACGCAATGGGAAGTGGGGGGGGGGGGGGGAGGGAAGGATGGTGGTGAAAAAGAGGAAGGGGAGGCGTCGACGACGACGGGGCTTATTGATTTTGTGCTGGCGGCCCCGCCTGGGCTACCCACATACGCTACTCTGTGCCGTCTCTCTCTCTGCCTCTCTCTGCCTCTCTGCCTCTCTGCCTCTCTGCCTCTCAGGCTCTCTGCCGCTACCATGTCGACTCGGATCCCTCTGATGCGTACGCAGACGAGGCGAGCGGGCCTCGCGCCAAAAAGTGAAAAATAGAAAAATAACAATTTCATTAATCCAATTCGTGATTCAAGCAAAGGCCCTGGGCTGCTTGGTTCGTAGACGGCGTCGCAAATGAAATCTTAATGCTTCGGCCAGCCCCAACCACGCAGAGAGCAGAGCGTCACAGCAGCAGCAGGTACATACAGCACATGTTAGGGCACCTCTGACGCTTCGGCTTTCACGGCTTGGCAGTGGCAACTTACACTATGGTCCCGACAACGCACAATACAACTTCCGATTCACACCCGATTCACACTTCGACGCATACGCACATATACACACATACACATACACATACACACACATACACATACATACACACAACACACACACGCACACACACGCACACACACGCACACACACGCACACACACGCACACACACGCACACCATCAACGGCTGGGCCGATACCGGCGCATGGCCAACGCGCCAAGGCCAACTTTGCCGCTGCCAGCCAGAACAAGAACCACGCAAGTCAAAAGAAAATTAACATTACGATTTGTGAAAAATCGCACGAGGCGAGAAGGCGGGAAAGCAGCCAATCGGTCGTGACGATGGTGTGCTGAACCACGCCTTTCCAAGCACCGCTTGGCGCCCTTCCACAGAGCACACAACTACATACACCACTCCACTCTCTCGACCTCCGCGCGCCACTCTCAAAGAGCCATCAGTCCAAGTCCTCCTCCCTTCCCGTAAAATGTGGCGCAGACACCCACACCACCCAGCCTTGCTGTAGCCGGCGTTTTACCAGTTGTACCCGGTTCCTCATTCCCCTTTCTATTCACACATACAGCTAGTCACTTTTATTTATTTATTTTGGTTAGTCCATTTTCTTTTATATTTTTTTCTCCTTGGTCTCCCCTCCCTAGTGCAAAGTTCAAAGCACCTGCAACCCTAAGAACGGGCTTTTTTGGACCCTTGATTGGCCCCATGCTCGAAAAGTCTCTAAAAATCACACCCAAAAAAAAACCTGATTTTTTTTTTTTCAAAAAGAAAATAAAGTAATAAAATAATAAAAACAAAAATAAAAACAAAAATGAAAAAAGGAACGAAGAGGAGAAAAAATAGAGGAAAAAGAGAGCCGACCACGTCCAGCAGCGACCGGGGCGTTTCGAAAACCTTCAGCCCCAAGGCGCAGCGCTCGCTCCCTTGTTGGCTATTTGCCCATCCATCGTCACGCTCGGGATTGGTTCGGCTCGTCTTGTTCGTACCCGACGAAATGCACACACAGTCACATCCACAGTACCGCTCCTGCTAGCGAGCCAGTTAGCACATAGAGTAAAGAGACACGTACCACGGCCCGCCAGGCACATCCAGCTCCTTTTGCATTTCAATCCAGTCTTCATTGTGGCCCAACGAAACCCGGCGCTTCGTCTGCCGTCCCGCCACTCGCCACTCGCCGTCACCGGCGCCTTGGCGGTACACCCATCTCCTCGGCCACCAATGCCAGCGCCCGTCTAGCCAAGTCGGCTGAGTGTAGCGTACCCCCTCCCCCTCCTCCTCCTTCGGCACCGTCCTCGGCCGTAGTGACAAAGATGCCGCGCCCTCGGCCCACCAGGCCGAGCCGCAGCTGCTTGGCCGCCAGTTCGCCTTCAATCTGCTGCGTCGCGATCCGCTGCGGTAGGCTGCTGCCCGCCGTCGTGTACACCGCCATCGCCCCCGGCGGCAAGCGCAGGCTGGCCAGATCGCACAACGAGTGGTAGCAGGCAAACAGGTGCGCCCGCGTCGAACGCAACATCGCCGTTCGGATCCCCGCCGATGAGGCTGGCACAGTGATGGCATCCTCTGTCGCAGTCATGTGGCAAAGGGGAAAAAGAAAAGTTGGCGTTGCGATATATCGATGGGTCCCCCCAATCCCGTGCGACCTTGTCAGCCCAGTCTAGTACACTGGCACACCTTCTGACCGCGGAGCGTTGTGCCAAAACCATCCGACTCACCTTGCTCCCGAATCGCCCGCGAGGGATCCTTGGCGTACGCGGCGGCCAGACTGCTAGGCCACAGGCGAAGTCCGAGGAAGCTGGAGAGAACGTAGTTGAGCTCCTCTTCCCGCACCCGAGGCATCGGTGACATGCCTCGCAACGCCGCGTCTCGAACGTAGCCGCTCATCACCTCTTCACTGCGATCCAACAGCGTTGTGAGCATCAGCGCCGCCACACGCTTGCGTTCGGCCGTCCGCTCTGTCGAAGTGGAGATGGGTAAAGGGAGAGAAAGAGAAAGGGAGAGAAAGAGAAAGGGAGAGAAAGAGAAAGGGAGAGAAAGAGAAAAAGAGAGGGAAACACAGGGAGATAACAAACCGCAACGAGTCGAGGCTCTCGACGTTAGCGGAGAGCTCCCGGTTGCCGTGGCAGCAGCAGCAGCAGCAGCAGCAAAGGTATAAGGAAACGTACCCGCGAATCGATCGGAGCATGCCAGCATTGCCAGGTCAAAGCACCAATAGGCGAACCTCTCCCGCGGATTGTCCGCCAGCAACTCCACCTTGAGGCCGAGCGATGGTACCGCGGGCACGTGCGTCGTCGGCCCGTCCTGCGCGCAGCCGCCTGACCCCGAAGCCGGCGACTGCACCGTACACGGCCTCGAGTTAGCGACGAGCGCCCGTCCTAGCTGTCGGATCAGCTCGTCGGGCACATTGTCGTGGCCGATCGCCGGCAGCACATGGTTCTCGATGGTGGCCAGCAGGCAGAGGTCGAACCGCTCGTCCGCCTCGCGGCGTTCCGTTGACAGGCCGGTCGCGCCGGAGCAGTCTGCCGAGAGCGCGGCCTCGAGGCTGTCGACCACGCCCCTCCAGATGGCGACCACCTTGGCCTCGCCCAAGTCGGCACCGTGGCCGTCGAGGACATCGCAGCAGCGCTGCACGACGCGGCAGAGTGCGATGGACGCGGATTGCCACAGCGGCCGAACGTCCTTGGCGTATCGGCTGGCCGAGGGACCGTCGTACTTGAGCTTGACGGGGATCGTCAGCGCCGACAGCAGATGCTCGACCGCGCCGTCCCGGTATATGTTCAAGTCAACCTGGCCGGGCTGCTCGTCGGCTTCGAACAGCATCGCCGCATCGGCGATGCATGCCTTTGCGAGGGCGACAAACGTGACGGGCTGCTGCTTGCCGGCTTCGGGCCGTTCGACGGCGCCGGTCGAGGTAAAGGCGAGCGACAGGTTGTCGGCCAGATCGTCGAGCTTCAGCGAAGGCAGGCCCGGTACGGGGTCGAGGGTCCTCGTGACCTTGCGCGCCGCCGCCTGCAGCGGTGTCAGGCTGTCAACGTCGCCCGGGTAGTCGGGGCTGTCGGCGTAGGCCATGCACGTCTTCAACCGATCCATGACCGCCTCCGCCTGCTTTGCGTCAAAGCTGGGGCGGAGCTCCCTGTAGAGGGGCCAGAAGGCCTCAGTGTATGCCAGCAGGTTGACCTGCGTAAACGGCCGAGGCGGCCGTTCCACCTCCCGCGCGTCGCTTCGGTCATGGAGGGACGCACCCATGGCGGACCAGCACTCCCAGGCCGACCCCCAGGCGGCTTGGAGCTTCGCCTGCGACTCTTGCGACGGAGCATCGCGGATCTGGGCGGCCAACATCGTCGAAAACATCTTGATCGAGGCCTGCGAGATGGGCGGCGGTCCGCGCAGGAATGAGACACGCACGTGCAGCAGCAGCGTCGACCAGATCGAAGCGAACTCGGCGCAGTCGACGAGCTTGGTGGCGACGAAATCGCGGACCACGTTTCCGAGGCTGCCGAGGGCGATGGCCCTGCTCTCGTCCCACTGGCGCGGCTGGCTCTGCGCGAGGCCCATCGCCTGCGCCTTGCGGTCCTCGGCCTCCGAGACGGCGGCGCCCGCGTTGTCCTCGAGCTGGATGGCCGTTGCGTCGAGCGCCTTGATCACGGGAAACAGAATCTCCCAAAACGCCTTTTGCCAAAACAGGGGGCTCAGATCGGTGCCGTACTGCTCCAGCACGCGGAAGAGGTTCGAGATGGCGCCGTTCCGGACCTCGGACCGCGTGTCCCGCGTGATTTGCGATAGGCAGTGCAACAAAAAGAGCCACAGCTCCGAGAGGTCGGCCGGCTGGATCGCGGCGCCATCGTCCGCGTCGGTGATCTTCGCAGCCCTGGTAGCGAGCTCGGCCGTCACGGCCCACAGGCTTCCGTTCGCCGTCAGAGCCACGTTGACGTCGTCGAGCTGCTTGCCAAACTCGGTCAGGCACGAGATGCAGCGTCTGAGCTGCTCGACGGTCAAAGTCGGGAGAAAGTCGGAGCAGACGATCTGCACGCAGGAAAAGGCGACCTTGACCAGCGTCACGCAGCCCTTCTGGACGGCGCTGGCGGCCGGAGCGGAAGGCGGCGCCGACGCCGACGCCGATGCGGGTGGAGTCTGATCGCAGGCGGCGCTGCACACGTCGCAGATCGTCTCCCATCCGAGCAGCAGCGCGTGGCCGCGTGCTTCGAGGATTCGGAAGAGCGTGTCTAGGCCCATCCGGCGGACCTCCATATCGGTGACCGTCGACCTGCGCCGCTCCAGCACGGCGAAGCGCGACATGACCTCGAGGCTCTGGGCTTGGATCCGGCGCCGCTCCGCCAAGGCTAGGCCCTCATCTTCGGTCGCGATGGCGGCAAACAGGAACTTCATCGCCACCTCGGACGCCTGGAGGCGCCACCCCGTCAGCACGTGCTCGGCGCTGCAGACGCCGCGCAGGTGGTCGAAGATGACCGACCATCCCAGCTCGGGCGCCTTGGCCGCTAGGCGGCCGACGTTGAGCGAGGCGACGAGGCTGATGCTGGCGATCGGGAAGCTCTGCTTCTCCTCGACGGACCCCGACGCGGTCCGCAGGCTGGCACGCGACATGGAGCTCGGCAGCTGGGAGGCCGCTCCAGCCTCTTCCGGCAGCTGTAGACCGACGTCGACGTTGCTGTGGCGGCAGAGCGCCGCGATAAAGTGGCGCAACGCACCATCGTCGAGCGCGGTGCTGTTCTCAAATACCCGCTGGATCTGCTTCTTGAGCGCAGTGGAGCGGAGGTCGGCCGGCGACAGGAGCTGGAGCTGGTCTTTGCCGCTGCGGGAGCTGAGCGAGGTGAATGGTGTCCGTGTCAGCGTCGACATGGTATCGTGGCTGAAATCGCTCGGCTCCGCGTCTTCCGCGGATCCGTCCGGCTCGCCTCTACCTTCGGCTCGGGCCAGACCCGCATCGAGCACGCTGTGGGCGTAGCAGAGGCATCGGAGGACCGGATACCAGCCGGTCTCGAGGCTGCCGGAAAGGTAGTAGGCCACCTGGGCGAGCGCCCGGAGGCAAGCCAGGTTGCGGGTCGAGAGGCGATCGGCGGCGGCGGCGTCCTCGATCGAGTGCAGCTGATCGGCAGACGGAGCTTCGGGCGATCGGATATGGAGCGCAAAGATGATGAGGTTACCTAGAAGCGCATCGCGCAGCTCCTCGAGACCGAGCGCACCGACGGCGTTGGTCAGGTTGCGAAAGGCGACCAGCGTATCCTCAAAAATGGACTCGGCGCATCGGACCTGGAGAAAGTGGCTCAGGACGTCCCTCAACGCAGGAGCGGCGAGCTCGAGCATGGCTTTGGAGGCGCGGAGGCCGTTTCGATCCGCCTCGGAGCCCAGGGCTTCGACGTCGTTGTCCCGTATCGCCGGCGGCGCGGGAGCCGACCCGGCCGGACGGGCGTTGACGAATTGGGAGTAGATCGGAAGCACGTAGCCGACGATCGACTGCGACAAGAACAAGAAGGACTGCAACGCTAGCAGCTGGAGGTAGGTCCGGGGCAGGGCCGTCGAAGCGAGCGCGGGCGGCTCGGTCTTGTCGAGCTGATCGATGATCTGGATCGCGGGCGAGCTGGAACCGGCAAGCACCTCGGCGCCCGAGGCCTCCGACGTGCCAAAGGCCCCGGAGATCGCTGCGGAGGCCACACCGGCGGCCGCCTCGTAGAGGCCAGAGTAGCCGCGATCGAGGCTCTCCCGGATCCGCGACCTGCGCGGGCTTCCCGCACCAGGCTCGGCCTGCTGCCTCAGCAGGCCGGTCGACATGGATCCCTCCGCGGCAAAGGTTCCCTGTCCCTCCTTGACGACGCTGTACAGCGTCTCAAGTAGCAGCGCAAACACCTTGGTCGACGCGCCGCCGCCCCTGCTGCTGCCGCCGCCTCCCTCGATTCCGGTCTCGGCTTCGGCGTCACTGCGGTTGCCGCTGTCGTACCACGTCCACAGATTTCGTAGAAAGGCGTCGTCGGAGCACAAGCTGCGCGTCACCTCGAGCGCCAGCACCCGCTGCCACGTGTAGACGGTCGCGGATCCGGCGCCCTGCTCGTCACGAGACGAGGGGCGAACAAACCTCAGCAGCATCGTCATGAGGATCTCAACCTCAAGCACGAGGTCGGCGCTAAACTGGCGCAGCAGTAGGAAGAGCAGCCGCATCGACCGGAGGTGGATCGGGAAGCTCGGCGCTTCGCTGAGCGCCCGAATCAGCAGGGGACAGGTCTTGGATCGGAGGATGTAGAGGAGCTCCGGGTGCGTGTTGGAGTCGACTGCGTGCAGCCGCGTCGAAAAAAGCCTCGCGTGGTTGGTCAAGACGCTCTCGACAAGTTCCAGCGAGAAGGTCTTGGAGAGCGAGGTCAGCGCGAGGAATTCGGCCTGCTCGCCGTTGGCGAGCAGACACAGGTCGGAGAAGAGGAGATAGGCGTCCTTGGCCGCCGGAAAGAGGGTGACCGGGCCTGAGGGGAGCTCGGCCGTCATGGCGGCCAACGGAGCGGCCGCGGCCGCGTCCTCGCCGCCGTACTTGATGCCGTCGAGCACGACGTCCTCCTCCTTGACGCGGTCAAAGACGGTCATGACGCTCTGGCGCAGCGTGGCGGCGGCGGTGGAGCTGACGGCGGCGACCTTGGAGCCTTCCTGGAGCTTAAAACAGAGGAGCAAGGTGGAGGCGAGGAGCTCTCCGTGGATGAGGGAGTAGGACGAGAGGAGGGCGGAGGCGATCTGGAGGATCTTGAGCTGCACGTCGACGTCGGTGCGGTTGATGGGAGTGAGGAGGTCGTGGAGGGCGTGTACGATGGCGGAGATCGAGGTGGAGGGGACCATCTGCTGGAGGACGAGGCGCTGGAGGAGCGTCATGGCGATCGAGAGCACCTTGGGCAGCTTGGTGCTGCAGCTCAAGAGGATGGGTTTGAGGACGAGGTTCTCGGCAGCGGGGCCGTGGTCGAGCCTTGAGCGCTGGAGCGCAGCGTCGGGGTGGGCCTTGAGCTGCTGGAGGGCGGCATCGGCGGCCTGCTTGATCTCGGGATGCTTCCTGCGAGCCTCGGAGGCGAGGGAGCCCAGCTCCAGGATGATGAGCTGCGACATGCTGGCGGCAACGACGTAGGCGGGGCGCGGCACGGCGCGAGCGGCGGTGTAGGAGATCGTCCAGAGTGCTGCAAAGAGGGTGCTCACGGCCCTTGTACGATGCTCTGGGCCGAGCCGGGGCGTGAGGGTTGGGCCCGTAGCGTGAAGGCGAAGGCGGTTGGTGAGTTGTGGCCTGGGCTACCGGAGCGCGGCCCGAGGGTTGGGGGTGGTGGTGGTGGATAGTAGCGCGGCTAGATGTCAAGGCGACCCTTGACGACTCGCCGTCTCAGCGCCGGTGGGAGATAGGTCGGGTCAAAGGCGGCGAAGCGCGCGGTCGATGGAGCCTCAAACGTCTGGCCTCGCCGCCTCCACTGAGCCGCTTCGCCAGCAGCAACCCACTCACACCCAATCACATCATAATCACATACAACGCCGTCGGCGTGGTGCGTGCGTTCGCCACGCCAGGGTTACATCCCACATTTATCGGGCCGGACTGGAAACGCATCGGGAACGCCGCCGCGGACTTCCCGATTCACGAGCGATGTGATTATAAACTTCATGTGATCTTCCAAGTAACGGGACCCCAGCCTGCGCCAAGTGCGCAGCGTCCATCCGAGGGGCGTAAATAGGGACGTTCTCAAAACGAGTTCTAGTCTCCTCAACTCAGGCACAAACTTGCCCCCACAACTGTTCTGACTCACTCAAGTTTGGATATGCTTTTCGTTGGCTGTGATGTTAATCATACTATTGTTTTTGGCTATTGCATGAATGGATTCATGTGTGTGCATTTGTTGAGCAAGAAGTGTATGAGTAAGTTAGACTGTGAGGATAGGGGTGATCTGGTTTCCTGAGGCTGTTTGTGGATGATGATGGTAAGAAGGGAGGAGACAAGTGAGGAGCTGGAAGTCTAAATACAGGTGAAGTGTAAGAGTGTGATCGGTGCTAGCTGGCACTGACGAGGCACATCCCACCAGTTGAAAGTTGGTGGAATCAGGCCATCCACGCGCCCATTCACCCATCCTCGTAGCGCGCCATCTTTGCGTCTTTACCACCACCACCACCACCCCCACAATCCCCCCGAAAATCGCCCGTACCACTCACCCCTTCCCAGCTCCTCCCTGCCTCGTCCCCTCTCTCGCCAGCCATGCCCATCTGGCGCTTCCCCTCCCGCCCCCTACCAACCCTGCCCACCAGCCTCCCGCAGTCCTACCCCGCCCTTGCTCATCCTCCGCCATGTCCGTCTGTCCCTCGTGCCGTGCGCCCGACTCGCTTCAGTACCTCGCCCAGATCTTTTCCCAAGCCTGCATCCACTGCGGCCACGTTGACGATGCCGTCCACTTCTACGATGCCGCACAGCCGCCGGACAACTACGACGCTCCCTCCGCCCCCGTCGGCGCCAACCTCGCCGGCGGAGGCAATGCCCCCGACGCATACCACACCCTCGCCGACAACGCTTCCGCCCTCGCCGCTTCCGCCCTCTTTCGCCGTCTCGCCTCTGGC
>JALNIF010002373.1:0-26660 GCA_026284005.1 Thecaphora frezii | reverse complement strand
GAGGGTGGGGAACGTGAATCAGGCATCGGTTGGGCAGGGTCGGCATCCCGCCAGTCTGTGCCGCTGGCGGTACCGATGACGATGCGATTTCACGCTCCGAGGCCAGAGTGTAGACAGCATCGTCCGCCGTGCGTCGTCGAAACCCTGGCCAGGAAGAGCCGCCGCAGCCCCAGGGACAGCGGCGCGACCAGACCGCGATCAAGCTCGATTCGGCGAGGTCAGACCATGCGCCTTAGCGATGCAGGCCGATTGCGCATGCAGGCAGTTGAATAGCGCCAGGGCGGCGGCGATGGCCGGGGGCAGGGCGAAACCATCGCCGACAGAGGGACGGGGGAAGCCAACATAAAGACAGACAATCAAGACCCTTGTCGTTCGGCTATGCAAGGTAAGTGTCAGTCAGTCACGGGTCTGATGAGGCGAGGCGCCTCAGCTTCGCCTGGCCTCAGTCACTCTTGCTTCGGCTCGATCTGCGATGGGGCGGAAGCACACCGATGGAAGAGAAGCGCTCAGCTTTCCTGCAGCCACCTCGCTGCGCCCCCCAAACCTTGCCGTGTGCGGACCCCGCTCGCTCGTTCGATCCCATACGGCGCCAGGCCGGAAGCGGAAAAAGAAACGCAGCCTTAAAACTCTTGGCCGCCTTGCCTCCACATGGGTTGGACGGTGAGGTAAAATTAGAGCGGCAAGCAAGCAGCACAGGAAGGGCGCTTGCACCCTACTTTCAGTCGCGTTCCTCCAGGTTTGCCAGCTGCTGGGCGCGTCCCATGACCCGGCCTCGCCGCTGCTCGAACGAGCCGTTTGAGAAGACGTTCGACATCCGGCGTAGCTCCGATGACGACGATCCGTCGGTCGACCCGCCACCGTAGCTATGAGCTAATTGCACCGATCGAGAGCTAGCACACACACGGCCCACGTACGCTCGGCTGGTCGACTTGTCTTTTTGGGCTCCTTGAACCTCCCGTTTGCCAGGATGGCCGACGTGGAGCTGTCTACCGCTGTCCAAGAGGAGGAAGTCTGCCCATCTATCTGCACGATGCAGCGAGGAGCCAAAGGAAAAGGCCTACGTGTTGGCCGGCGCTCGGCCAGCGGCAGCGTGTATTGGATGGCAAAAAGCGCACGCAAACCTCCCAGCCCGACAGTCCGGGCCTCGTGCTGGCAGAGAGGGCGCCGGCTTGCGCTCCGTTGCAGCTAATGTGGCCGATAGAACCCTCGTCGCTTTCGACGGCTTCTGCGTCGCCGCTGGCAAAGCAAGAGGACGGCGAGCCGAAAAGGCAAGCTAAGAAAAGCCAGCGCAGCCAGTGCGTTCAAGCGTGATGGAGACCCTGATGCGGTCTGAGTGATGCAGCCAGTCGTGTCTTGTACGAGCACGCCGGACGAGGACGACGGAGCTGGTTGACGTTTTGCGTTGCCGGGCAACGACGTCATGTCGAGAGACCCTGCAGCACGCCAAAAGCCGCGGCCTCGCGCAGTTTCCAAGAGCGCGCAGCCAAGCCATGAGGCAAGGTCTAGCTCAGCTCGAGAAGCTTGTACGGTCCTTCGACGACGACGCATCCGCCTCACGCTTCGCAATCCGTACGCGAATTGCCTGCACGGCATCAGCTCTATCTCCTATGCCAAATTAAGGATGACACAGCAAGGCTCGACTGCAAGCGGCGAGCGGTAACCGCAAAAGCTCACCCTTCTCATCGACCTCGACAACCTTGCTTGGGCTCTGCACATGGGTTCTATGCACGCCCTCTGCTTGCCAAACAAAAGACCAGTAGTCAGCCACGGCCGAGTGTGGCTAAGGGCAGGGTCAGTCGGGCGAGAGTGTAGAATATGGGCGTCGTTTCGGAAGGGAGCAGGCCACGCACGCGAGCTACTAATCGTACAAAAGTGATCGCTAACTGACTTGGGTACACGCGTCGGTTCCGAGGGCAATTCAGATCCGTAAGCCACACGAGCACGCACCAAACGGTTCCCCTTTGCTCGAGGAGCGCCACGCCGATGCAACGCTCGTTCGTCTCGAACGCCAGGTACGGTTGATCTTTCGGTCACGGATGGCGAATATGCGCTCCCTTCTCGAACACGATCAAATCCCATCAAGTACGCTTGCCAAAAGGAGTGTGGATTCCTCTTTCAAAAACATCGAAAGAAAAAACCGACCTGCGCGAGGCTGTGGGGGGACAACCAGCTGCCTGTGGTTTTCCATTATGGTTCGCCAGCTCAATGCTGGTCGGCGGATGTGACGGAATGTGTATGTCCGTGAAGCGCTTCCCGCACCATCGCCGCCTCTTAGCCGCCAGCAGCTCGGTGGACGGCTGCTCTCTTAGGCGATGCGGCGCCTCGACCCTAGACTCGGGATCCGACAATGGCGATAACAGAATTTCTGGTGCGCCGCTGATGGTTTGCGGCTCTGACAGAACGGACCCGGCCGGATCCGTGCTCCTGGTACGACGGAGATTCCAGTACAGCCACCTAACTGGCGGTGCCCACGTCCCTGCTCGACACCGAACCGAAACCCTCGTGTTGCAAAGGTGTGTGCGGGTGCTCGAACCTAGGCGAGGGCAAAGCGGCTTCCAAGTGCCATTGCTGTCGCAGCAGGGAAAAAGCTTGACTATACCGTTGCTGAGCCGTGTTCAGCGGCCGTTCGACGCCGGCCCGGTCAAGGTATTAAGCTGGTCGACTTCTTGCCAAACACCGATTGGTAGAGCGCGGTCACGCTTTGGCATCGCGCCATGTCGGAGAAGTCGTCCACCGACGGTTCTAGCCGGAAGTAGATGGACTCGAAGCGCTCCCAGGGACACGGATCCGAGAGATCTTCGCTCATTCTTGATTCGCAAAGGTTTGGTGGGGACGACTTCGGACCCGTGGGCTTGGGCAAACAGACGTCGGTGAGGATCCTGAGCCTGGGCGGTACCGGGCGCTTCTCGATCGCGGAGCACGAACCCGACATGGCACGTTCGGCCAGCACCGTTTCGTTCGCCTGCAAAGATCTATAGAGGCGAATAGATGCACGCGAAGGAATGAATTGTGTTCGCAACGCTTCGTCCGGTAGCGGTTCGCCGAAAAAGCTCCTAAGCTTCATAGTCCTCTTGACTTCGCGATTTTCGAAAGACGACGCCGGATCCAATCCGTTGAAGGGAAGGTCAGGTGCCCGCAACGAGGCGGCCCTCGACCGAGAGTGGAACAAGATGCGGCCCGTGCCATTTGCGGACGCCGGCAGGGAAGGTGAACGATGCCTGGAGACGTCGTGCTTGGTCCGGTGGCTGATGGGCGATCGCGCCGCTTCTAGAGCCTTGAGGTCCTGTGGCGGAACACGTGGATCATTGATGCGACGTCGGGTGCTGAACGCACGGCTTCCTCCCAAGTCCCAATCGACTGTCTTGGACGGGGAGGGGCTGTAGCAGAGGTCAGCCTTGCCCAAACCCAGCGGCGCCGGCACTTGGGTGAGCTTGCCCCCATCGGAGGTCGGTGCTTCCGGAGCGTTGACCATCTCGAACTGTACAAAGCTGGCCCTGGAAGAGGATCTGGTGTCGCCGTACGGCGCCCACCCTTTGGTAACTGGATAAAAGAGAGAGAAAAAATAGTGGATGGGTGGCAGGTGGCATCCTCACCTCATGTCAGGAAGGTGAAGTACGGGCGTGGATTTGCAGCAGAGCCTGACCTACCCTCTGTATCTTTCTTTTGACGCTCGTGCGCTGAGACGGGCGCTTTGCTGCACGATTTGCCGGTGGTCGACGCCCTTCCGCGAAGCATGGGAATCGCAGGAGATTCGAGCACCGTGCCGTACTGCGTGGCGGCGTCGTCAGAGGGGCTGCTGCGCTTGACATTGTGGTGCATCTTGTCTCGTGTAAGCTGCCGCATGGCTTTCGCATCGGGTCGAGGTAGACAAGGCAGGACGTGCGGGGCCGAGCCCTTGCGCGTACGCTGAACAACACTTGCACCCGGCGCCGGACAGATCACCTCCTTGTACTCATCTTCCGAGGTAGTGCCCACGCTGGAGGCAGAATCGGATGAAAAGTTTTGCGCATCCGTGTCGGTGGTACCGCCATAGACGTGGCGGTCCGCAGCTAAGCTGTCGCCGCCGCTGGAAGTGCTGTCGTTCCGATCTGAGGTGCGTCGCGTCAGCGCGTCGCTATTGGTGATGCTGAGGACGGGTGGCGTGTCGCTTTCAGGGTTCTCTGAGACCCCTCTTTCGAGGATGAAGAGGCAGTCGTCGACCAGCACCAACGTCGAAGAAGCTTGGACGCTTGGTGCAAAGCCGGAACGGTGCCCTTTGCGACCTGCCGGCGATCTCGCTTCGGCCACCGTTGGTGCGGTCTTATTGGCGGTACGGACCGGTGTAGCTTTACTCGAAAGGTCGGATGACAGCATCTCTGCTGCAAGATCGCGAAAGAGTATGAACGCCTGCGCTCGAGCGTCCTCTAGAAGCAGGTCTTTCCGAGAAAAAGGGAGAGGCAGACGGTGACCGATGGGGCCACCGTGTGCGTGTATGACGATGCCGCCAGCCGGGCCCAGATAGATGTAGCCGCGAGGGTGCGCTCGAGATCGATGTCGAGAGGATTTGGTGCTCGGTCGGTGCTTGGTTGGGATTGGAGGTGGAAAGAGCGTCGGAGAGGGTTGATGGAACGACAAGTGAGCGGTACGAGAGACAAAGGTGGCTTGCAGTCCCTTATATCCTAGGCCTAGGCTGAAAGCGGCTGGTCGTTGCTCGATGCGCTCCGGCAACTCCCAGCGTTTCCGCAAAAAAGGTCTCTGTGCCCTTGTCAGGTCATGGTTCCCCACAGCCAGGCCTGGGATTGCCTCAAAACAACGGTCATATGACTCATTTAGAGTTTCCAAGTCTGCTCTGCTCATTGCACCCGCGGCTACAGCGGCAAGAGCGGCGTGGTGTCGCGCCAAGGTCATGGAAGGTGGGCGGGACGGAACTGCGCTTCGCCGTGGACCTGCAACGCGACCCCGTAGCCCACCGAGCGCAACGGGTGCGCCACCTCGATCTCAAAGTCAAGCGTCGCGCTACATGGTGATATGGGAGGGCAAGCACCTGTCCCCGAACCAATCACGGTATTTATCAGTACGCTAAAAATTGTGTGCGAAAAAGATGGGAAAATGCAGCAATGAGCGGCAGCTTGTTGCTGGCGACTCCATTATCTCGATCGGAAAAGAAGAAAATAAGATGAATAGTTAAAAGGGAGCTTGTTCAAGGTGCGCCTTCGGTTTTATTCTTCGCTCGGCTTGCTTACCCGTCCATTTCCAGCCGAATGGAGCAGTGCGCAGGGGCACAGGACCTAGCTTGTCATGCGCGGAGCATCTCAGGGCTCGAGCCGCTGAACGCAGGCCTGTTGGCCGTTTCATTTCATCGTATCAAGAACTATCTTGTTTTTCACTGAAGCTATGTACCAACCGCGTCGGCACTCTGTCGTGGTGGTGTCGGGTTCGTCTGGCCCGGTCTAGTCTCCGAGCTAGATCTCTCAAGCTTTCGGCTAAGCCGCCTTGTCTGCGCCCGCCAAGCTGCGCTCGTTTGGGAACACCGGGCCGCTTCGGCGCGACGCCAAGTACCAGCGCCGCGCGCGTTCCGAGACGTGACGGGCAGCGGCCTTTCCGCCTCACTAAGTTCTGGACTGCTCGCCTGGTGAAGCTCAACGGTAGGCGAGGGCGCGGCCGGGCGCAACCGGTGCGTGCTTCCGACGGACCGTAGAAAGAAGCGCCCCACTTTGCCGCCGAAGTTTTTTGCTGCTCATCCGTATTGTTGCAACATGCTAGCCTAGCCGTGACTCGTGTTAGCAGTGGACAGTTGGTGGGCTAGGCCGCGCGTCGTCACGGCGACTTGATGCAACGCGTGCTTGGTTTCAATGCAAACGATGGATGAGGCTGTGCCAGCCTCTCGGGATCCCTGAGCCGGTCGCTGTATTTGTTTGCGCTCCATTTTCGAGCGGATGGTTTGACTCCTCGCCTTAGGGTCACACCATTGCCTAGATTGCTCCGCTTGATTTCCACAGATACGGAACGGCTAGAGTCTAACTAAGCAAGCCGTCATCCTCCTTTCAGCTCTGAGCTCCAGCTCCTTCAGCTCCAGCGAGTGGCGGGATCCGTTCACACGCCCCATCCGTGTCCCTTGGCGTGCCATAGCTCGCTAAAGAGTGCCAGTCGCTCGGGAAGGCCTCGCAGTCTATCGATCGGGGCGTTGCCGATCGAGACCCTGAGCCACGCACCCGAATCGTTCGCATCTTCGGGGCAAGAGGCCGCCGCAGCGGCATCCTTCTCTGTGCAAGGAGAGCCAGGAGGCATGAAGAAGGAGCCCGGTAGGAGTACGACTCCCACCAGCTTCGCTAGCGCCTCTGCGACCTTTTCGCTCGGCGTATCGTCAAACGGATGGCGCAGAAAGACGTAGTAGCCGCCACCGCCGGCGGCGCTCCAGCCCCACTCCCTCGGGCTCCTGGCCGCAGACAGATCGGCCGGCGAACCCGCAGCCAGCCAACTCTCGTCGGCCGCCAGCCGGCGTGGCACCTTGCGTCGGAGACCCTCGACAAACTCGACACGTCTGTCGCGCAGTTTGCGCGCCGTATCGAGGCGCCACCCGACCTCGGCGGGATCCGACATGGCCCATGCCACGGTCCGCTGGGTATCGATGCGCGGCGGTGAGATCTGGAGGTTGTCGAGGGCCTTGGCCATTGGTCCGAAGGTGACGATGCTGCCCGCACCCTCAGCATCCTTGGCGTGCTGTTTCAGGAACGCTGAATGCGCCACCACGCCACCCAATCGGTGACCCGGGATCGCGTACGACTTGGAGAAGCTGAAGAGCTGGATCACCGTCTGGCGCCAGTCCCAGCTCGATTCGCCATCGAGGCTCTCGAAAAAGAGTCGGTGAGGACGCCCCGTGGTCAAGGACGCAGAGGGGGTGCTGGCATCCGCAACGGTTCCCTTGGCGTCAACGGCCGATCCGATCGGCGGGATTGCCTCCTCTTCCGAGAGCACAAAGTCGCGGTAGCTTCCAGGGACGCAGACCAAGGAGTATGGGCGATTCAGTCCGTCGTCGAGCTAAGCGAATTCGGAGCGAGGCCAGCACCATACTCACGTCTCGTCGAGCAGCAGCGCGATCTTCGCGTCCCGGCAGATTCTCGCAAACTCGTGCACGAGCGAGGGCGGGTACATGGCACCGGTGGGGTTGTTGGGCGTGATGAGGACCACAGCCTTGATCCTGCTGTTGCTCGCGAGAAGCTTACGCAGCCTGTCCGCCGATGGTACAAAATCGGGCGCGCGGGTCGGCAGGGCAATGGCGTCGATCCCGAGCTGGGTGAGCGTCATAAAGTGGTTGAAGTACCAGGGCGTTGGAATAACGACGCCGTCGCCCCGAGCGGCGAGCGACATGACGGTCGAGGCGAACGCCATGTTGCAGCCCGCCGTGATGCCGACGTTTTCTCCCTTGACGGCGTTCCTCTGGCCTCGTTCGTCCTTGGACCGGTAAAAGTGGTTGGTGTAATCGGCGACGGCCTGGCGGAGGGCGTCGTCGCCAAAGCCGGGTCCGTATCCATGGGCGTAGGGGGCGAGCGTCTCTTTTATGAGGCGCTCCAGGAACTGGCGGGTCGGGGGCTGACCGGGCACACCCTGCGCCAAGTTGAGCAGTGGGTCGGCTTCCAGATCCCTGGCTTCGTGGAAGGGCGAAAGCTGGCTCGGAAAGGAGCGAGCCCACTCGGCCCCGATCGAGACGGGAGGGTCGATGGTGCGGAGATGGAGGTCGGGGTTGAAGGAGAAGGCCGGCAGGTTGGTCGCCATGCTTGACTGGCTCTTTGGGAAGGTGAAGGCGGCGTATGGTGGGAGAGGATTGGTCTTGGTGAGGAGGAGACAATCACAACCGCGGCTCACAGCTCACAGATTAGTTATACGCATCAGTGCTGACTCCTGACTCGAGCGCCGAAGACGCCGGCAATTAAATCGGCTCGCTTACCGGGCCGCGCATCTGGTTGCCCTGCCTTCCAACTGCCGCCGCTCGACACGACCGAGGCCAACCACGCTTGGGTTCCGGTTTCGATTCCGTGGGCCATCAATTCTCCTCACGCCGACACGGCTTCGTCCAGGCCTTTGGGAGAGTTGCAAGTCACAAGTCGAGGTTGATTATTCCATTCCAGCCGTTTACATTCTCTCTGGCCGGCCAGTAAGTCGGCGCCAGCCACCATCCCACCACGGTGCCTTTTCGCCCAGTCGTGTTTCTGGCGCTGCCACCGTCTCTCACTTGCTGCATCCTTTGACTTGGCAGAGGTTTGGCCATCTACTCGGCTCGACCCGCTCCCACGACCATGTCTGCCAAACGGGCCTTGATGGCATTCCACCATATCCTATCGAGTCACAAGATTGCGGCGCTTCACGAGTGGTCCTGGCAGCTACGGCTCTGCGGCATCGTCAAGGTCGGCTACCCTGGCATCCTCCTCTGCACCGGCCCTGCGTCGCCTCTGGACGAAGCCGGCCAGAAGCTCGGTGCGCTGGACCCGGTGACGGAGTACGTGAAGCGCATCAAACGGCTGCGGTGGCAGACGTGTACGCTGAAGGCGCTTGGCGACGTTCCAGCCCCAGAAACAGCGGATAGTACGAAGCCGACATCAGCTCAAGACCCGCTCGAAGCGCTGAGGACGGCGCTGTCGGAATACGAAGACGGGCCGCAGTCGGCGCGCGGACAGAGGTTCAAGGGCCTCTTGCAGGTGGACAGCATGAAGGAGATCACAGCGGTGCTCCGGGCTGCCGATCAGCTGGCCGCAGTGGGACGTCCAGGATCCGGCGGCTCGAAACATGGGTGGCCAAAGGGGGCGGCGATGGGATGCTGGGAGACGTTTTATAGCGAGGCGATGCGTGGGCCATGAGGGACCAACGCCCACCGCATTGGAGGCGAAGGTGTGCCTTTACGCAAGCCATGCGCCCACCTGTAGTTCGGATCCGACACGCTCCGACCGGCTGAGGCGTTGGCTGCTCTCGGAAACGAGCGGAAGGGGATACACGGGAACTTTGAAATCCGGCCGCAATCGTTTTACGAAAGGCTGCTGAAGTTTTGGGACGCGGTCCAAATCCGCCGTCTGGCGCTCTCCGCCTCACAATCGCCACCTCGCGCCAGTTAGCGTCCAAGCCCTACCTTCTCCACACACCCACCCACCCACACACACACACCCACACACACACCCACACACACACCCGCCTCGCTACCTGGATACACGCACCTCCATCTTCTCGTTCCAACTGGCTCCATTTCCCTTTTTCTCTCTCGCTGCACCCGCCACCTTGGACCGACGCACACGATGCTCAGCTCCTCATCCCGCCTCGTCCTCCGCGCGCAGCCCCTTAGCACGGCCCGCTCGCTCTCGACATCGGCATCGGCGTCGGCGGCCTCGACGCACGCCACCTCTTCTGCCCGCTCTCTGCCTCGCGCCTTCCGACCGACGTCGCAGCTCCTCTTCCAGCAGACACCGCGCGCCCCCATCGCCACGCCCATCCTAATCGGTGCCGGCCTGGTCGGTGCCGGTATCGCCGCCCAGCTCCTCCTCAAACCTAAGGGCAACGGCCCCTCGGGCGGAAAGTGGATCAAGGGCGGATTCAATGCCAAAATGGATAAGAAGGAGGCAGCGCAGATCCTGGGTCTGAGGTATGTTGAAATCTCCCCCTTCCCTTTCAAACTCGTCCTTCTTTAGAAAAGGTTGGCTTTGAAGCCAGCGTAAGCACAGAAGCTGACCCGATCTCCACCGGTTCTTGTCTCGTCCCTGCTCGCACCGCACCGAAACGCCTTTCTTTTTAGGGAGACGGCATTGACCCGTGCCAAGGTCAAGGACGCCCACCGTCGAATGATGATCGCCAACCACCCCGACCGTGGTGGTTCGCCTTACCTTGCCAGCAGTACGTCCCAACCCTCCTCCCCACTCCCCCTTTTTTCCTCAACTACACGATTCTAACATCCCTCCCTCCCCTCCCCCTCTCCTACCTCGTCCTCCACGCCATATCCAGAGATCAACGAAGCCAAAGATCTACTCGACAAGCAGGTCAGCCGATGAGCAGACTTTCTATTCCCTTCTCCCCCGCCTTTCTGATATACTGGGGCATCCGCCTCGCATCTTTCGATTGTGATAGACAAACAAACGCTTCCGGCTCCCTTTTGTACGATATCCCCCCTCTGGCTTGACCGTCCATTCGGCCGGTTCTGTTCGGCACGCAACCCTACAACAAGCTCACCATTCTGCACACTTGCGCACTGGTGCCCGCCGTCGTCCCCCTTCGCTGCTCTCTATGCACACACGTCCGCTCGCGCACAGCGTGCCAAGGGCGTCACAAAGGTACCATGGTATGTATTTACATGGTACGAACGAGATGCCTCCATTGGGTTCAGAGAGAAAAGAGGGAGAAAGTGGGAAGAGTGAAAGAACAGGACAGAAAGTTTAAGCCAACTTGGGATGAAGGGAAAGAGGAAGGAGGCAGACATGCTCCGTCGTGCAGCAAAGACAACCGCGATCCCTCGAGATCAGCTGCTGCTCGCTCCGACCGCGAGCCGCTTGAGGTGCTCCATGAACACCTGCAGGCTGACGTCGTCGGTAAAGATGGCCGCTCCGTTGGCGCCCGCGCCGTAGACGCCGCCCGACATGTGCGTCGTCGAAGGGTTGAGCTTTGAAAGCAGGAAACGCGCCTGCGAACCGTTCTGGTCGCAGACAATGTATCGCGGGATCGGGAACCGGTCGGCCAGCAGGTCCTGTGCGTCGGCCTTGGGGTTCTCGAGGATCTCTTTGAAGTTTTCATAGCCCTCCTGGTCTTGGTAGCCCGCCTTTCGCCACTGCGCCACCGTCTCGCCGTGGAAGATGAGGATGTGGAAGAAGGTGTCGAGCAGCAGCACCACGTCCGGCCGGATCGACACCGAGTCGAGCAGCACCGGTTGCGGCGGCGCGTCGAAGCCGTACGACATCAGCGTCGGCTGGATCATGATAAGCGAGTTGTTGACGTCCTCCGAGTTGAGCACGTGGCGGTAGAAGGCCGTCTCATCGGGTGAGTTGTTAAACACCTGCAGGAATTGGCTTCGTCGCAGGTGGAACATGAACTGCGGGTAGATGCTGAAGTTTTCGCCGAGACGGAAGCTCGTGGGGTCGTCCTTGCGGTAGTCGGCAAACTTCTGGCAGAGGCGGATCAGCATCCGGTCGAGCCATCGCAGCACGTCGGGGCTGTCGTCGATCTCGGCCTTGAAGACAGCGATCCTCGCCATCAGCACCGCGGCAGCCTCTTGGTCGAACGAGGCGGCGATCTGGGTCGATCCGCCCTCGGCAAAGTTCCTCGCGATCGTCGTCACGCGCAGCCTGTACTGCCCCGAGGCGTGCTGGTAGTGGGTGACAAACTGGATCAGGCCGCGCGAGCCCGGCTGCAACGGCTGCCCCGGCGGCGTCACCACCTCAAAGTAAATACCCGCCGAAGTCTTGGGCGTCAGCGAGCACAGCTTCCACGCTGACGTCTGGCCGATACCGATCTCGGTCTCGCCCACGCAGCCCGACTTCTTGTTCGCCGACACGGCGTGGCCGATGAGACCCGACACCTTGAGCTCCTTGGTGCACTGAACGTCGAGCGTCGCGTTGAATCCCATCTGGAGGTGGCCTTGGTCGTCCTTGACAAAGATGCGGTTGAAGCTCTGCTTGAAGATGCCCATCTGGAACGAATCGGCCAGGATCATGTGGCCGTTGGTCAGGTTGCTGAGGCCCTTCATCTCGAGCAGGCCGACCTGGTCGAGGCATCCGGCAAAGACGTCGATGGTGTGGCCGTTGCCAGCGGCGCGCTTGGCCATGGCGTCGTAGAACTTGGTGGCGCGCTTGTAGTACTTGGCGGTGTCCTTGTCGATGTCGTGGTGCGAGCGGATGCGTTCGCGCAGCTCGGTCGAGACGACCATGCCGGGTCCCTCGGTGGGGGGACCACCGCAGAAGAGCATGATACGGGCGCCCGTATTGGGGAAAGTGGTCTCCAGCAGGCCGACGGCGACGCCGAGCGCGACGCCCGTGCATCGCTGGCTTCGCTTGTCGTTGGCAACGGGCCAGGGGTCCTTTTGGAGCTGCTCGAGGATCTGGGTCAGCTGGAACTCGCACTGCGAGACGGGCAGCAGGAACCTCGAGGCGCCCAGCTGGCCCGGTACGTTCGGGGGTCGCGGAGGCTGCGAGGGTCCACCGGGAGCGCCGGGCGCGCCGGCGCCCATGGGTCGCGCTCCGGGAGTGAGGCCGAGCATGTCCTGGATCGCCTTGGAGGCATACTCCTTGGTGCCGCGGAAGACGTAGCTCTTGGGGCAGGCCTCGTAGCCGAGTTCGTGAACCTGGGCCATGGTGCCGTAGGTGATGAGGCCGACGAGCGCGTTAGGGGGCAGCAGGCTGAGGCTGACGACGAGCGCCTCGCGGAGGGCCTTGAGGTCGTCATCGTCCATGCACGTGTCGACGACATAGAGGAAGACGGGTGGGATCTGGGCGGGGCGGCTAAGGGTATATTCAATGGTGGTGTATTTGGGGAGCAGCTCAGCGGGGAGGTTTGTGTTGCTGATGTCCTTGTAGTGTGGCGGGAAGGCGTTGCGGGAGAGACAGAAGGGGCAGATCCAGAGCTTGCCTCGCACGTCGATTTGGCTGCGAAGTTATGCGGAGGACGAGAGCAGGAACGGAAAAAGGGGAAAAAAAGGGGGGGGGGGGGAAGCGGCGAAAGAGAGGGAAAGCGACGTCAGAGTCCGAGGCAGTTGCAAGCAAGTCTTTGCTTGCAGGTTCAGGCGGAGTCGATCTTTGGGCTGATGCTTACCAGTAAGGGTTGAGGACAGCACGGCAGGGGGGCTTGCAGGTGACGGGCTCGTAGAGGACGGGGGGCAGGTCCTCCCTCTCCTTGAGCGGGGTGTAGAGAGCGCTGATGGGGACGACGGTGCGGGTGGCCTCGATGCGGGACGAGGGCCAGACGTTCCACGAGAGGCGGACACCGTCGCGGTCCTCGACGTCGTCAACGTTCATGGCGAAGGAGGTGGTTTGGTGAGGAGGGGTGGTAGAAGGGTTCAGGGCGGGAGGTGCGCGTTAAAGCTGGCGTGGTTTTGGTGAATGCGAGCGAGGCGCTGCAATTGACGGCACGAGACAGAACGACGGGTGGATGCAGGCTGGTAAGAAGGAAAGGGGAGAGGCGGGTCGGGAAGGATGATAAAAGTGGGTGGCGGCGACGGTGATGACGATGATGACGATGGTGACGATGAGGGAGAGAAGGGGGGCGAGAACGGAAGGAAAAGCGGCGTTGCAGGCGTGGGAGGGTAGTGGTGCGGAAGATGCTTGTCGAGGGAGCGGGAGCAACGGTTGGCGCTGGTGCGTGTGTGGCCAAAGTGTTGCGCTGTCGCGCCGCTGTTGGATGGCTCGACGGAGCCGCGCGGCGGGCCAAAGCGAATCGACGTGGCGGCTTTCGCCTTTCTTGGTTGGTTTGGGCGCGTCTCTTTTGGCTGTAATACGAAGTGAGAATGCGAATGCTAATCATAATGTGGATGGAATGCATAGGCGCGCTGCCTTGCTTTGCTCTGACTTGACTGATGAATCACTGTGACTTGCTTTTGCTTTCAAGTATGAGTTGTGAGTGAGTTCGAGCGAGAGGCGTCGCCGCATAGCCCGCCTCGGCGCACATGCCCGCGCTCCACGCCCATCACATCCACGATCCATCCACAATTCTGAATCACAATGTGAATTATGAAATCAACCCAAACGTGGTGCTGGCTCAATCGACTCACTTGGTCCGTGCTTTGGCTTCCTCCTCGCGCGACGGCGCGGCCTCACAAGGCGAGTGTGAGTCGAACCCAGCCTGCCAAAGGCAGACAGCCCAAAAGTCCAAATCACCACACAACATCCTCTTGCTGGCAGCTAGCCCTACGCACTCGCCACTCGTGCGGAACCCTCGATTTCCCTCGACTCGTCCGCGCGCCTCTGCCGAAAGCCGAGGTTCAGCGGCATGTCCATCAGGCTGGCAGGCACAGGGGATCGGGGTTGAGGCGCAGGCCAGGGTGGTCCGAGGGCGGCCCACAGAGAGCCAGCAAAAAGAGAGGGAAAAAAAGGGTCAAGGCGCAAAATCACGGCAACTTTGCGCCTGCAAGGGCTGCGTTTTGTGTGATGCGGTTGCGGGTTGCAGATGCCCCCCGATGCCTCCGTGGCCGATGCCTCCGTGGCCGATGCCGCCGTGGCCGATGCCGCTGCCGAATATGAATGCTGCTGCCCGAATGCTGCTGCCGTTGGCCCACGCTCCATCCGTCACATAGATCGACATACATATCGGCAGCAAGGTGGTTCAGAGTGGCCACCGTGAGCCTTGGACCAGCCTGACCTCGTTCTTCGGCGTGCCACTTTTGCTCTCTCGCCGCGTCGTGTTGCACCATCCGTCCACCGATTCAGCATCGTCGATACACCTCTGACGACACTGTCGCGTTCTGACTGGCGCCGCCTCCGGACAGCTGCAGAGCGTCTTCCACCCAATGCCCCAACCACGTCCGCCGTGCACTCCATCCACCACTCTGCTCCCCTTGCCCTTTTCCGCCCTCGCCCGCTGATCCGTAGGCCCTGCTACCCACCACTCTGGCGGCCAAGACCAAACGTCCTCTGCAAGCCTCGCCCTCGTCCTACCACCATCTTCGGAATCCGAAAACAGCGATCGTCGGATATGACACACCCAACGCTCTCTGCACCGCGATACAGCCTTGCGACCTAGGACTCCCTCAAGCCGCGTCCACCAGCGTGCAGCGCGTACATCCACGTCGCGACCGTCCCTGAGAGAGATGCCGTCCGAGACCGATGAGCAGAGGGTGAGTGGAATCCTTTGCATTTGCGAGCGGTAGCCGCTGAGCCGCAACTAGCCACCCGGTGCTCACCGGATCCAGTAACCTCCTTGTGCCCTTGCTATCCCCAGGCCGAGAGGCAGGCCCGCCTATCCAAGGCCATGGGCGCCATGTTCTTACAGGACAAGGTCGAACGGCTGGAGCGCGACGTGCAAGCGGCCCCCTTTTCGCGCGGTATGGCCAGGTCGCGCAGCGGTCCCAACCATGCGCATCGACTCGCCCAGCCCTCGGCGCCCCCCTTCAACCCAGAGGGAGGCATCCGCATCCTCACGCGCTCCTCGACCGGTCCAGGGATGGATAGGACGTTGACAGAGCCAATCGCAGCGAGACCGTCGTCGTCCAGATCGCAGCCGAACAAGGTCTACCTGCTCGACACGAGCGTCCTCATCTACTCGCTCCGTTCTGTCCACGAATGGCTCAAGGATCCGCAAGTCCAGATCATCATCCCGCTCGAAGGTGAGCCGCTTCGCTGCCTCGTCCCATCGAAAGAGCGCTCGCTACAGTCCCCATCCCTCCCTCCGTCCTTTTGATCGCGGCAACGACAGCCATCAACAACCTCGACCTGCTCAAAAAGGGCCACGATCCGGTCAACTCGGCCGCTCGCAAGGCGACCCGCTTCCTCGAAGAGAGGATGTCGGCCGAGTCGTGGAGCCAAGGCAGCGCCGGCCTCTTTTGCCAGAGGGACGACGAGCGAGCCAGTCTCGCCGATCTAGAGTCGAGGCGGAAGCAAGTTTGGGAGGCCGAGCGGCCGAGCACGAACGAGACGCGAGCCGACGACTCGAACGCGCCGGCGACGGCCGAGGCAGGCGTGGCCGGCGAGTCGGTCGAAACGCAGTTCGAAGATCCACAAGCTATTGCTTCCTGCCCTCGATTCCTCAGAGAAATGCTGAGCGCCGCCGCCTTCTTCGGCGACCGCCTCAATCCAGGGGAAGCCGGCAGCCGGCGCAAGTTTGCGGTCGCAGTGTCCAAGGCCCCCGAACTTGCCCCGTCAGACGTCGAGGGCGAAGCGCTTCCCTTCGTCGAACGGGCCGACGGGCGGTTGAGCGCCGAGTGGCTCGAGGCCATCGGGATCAAGGCGGAATCCGTATCGCCGAGCAAGTCGTGGACAGCGCGGCAGCGCGGCAAAAGCGCGCCATCCGAGGCCTCTGCCAACTCTGCCAAAGCAGCCGGGGCCAGACCGCCCCTGGTGCTCAAGCGGCCGATAGGCGTCGGAAAGACGCTGGCATCCCACCAATCCGACAATGGCGTCCTCGTGCCGCCCATCTGCGGCACGCTTCGGAAGCAGGCGCCCGGACGGTCGCCGAGCCCCGCTGGGTCCACTCATCGTTCCGAGCCGGCGATGGTGGCGTCGACCAGGCCATGCAGCGCGGCGCAGTACGGCAACATCTCGATTCTACGATCGCGAGGCCCGGCCAACGGCAGCCAGGACTCGCTGGCGAGCCTCGGTACGACGGGCGGCGCCTCATCGGTGGCCGGATCGCGCAACGCCTCGACGACGAGCCTGTCGCGCCGCTCGCTCGAGACGTTGGCCTCGACCGCCGAAGGGGGCGGCGGCGGTGACGACGTCAAGTCGGCCGGCAGCGGCAGCGGTAGTAGCCGCAAGATGGGCGCTGTTCGGGGCGCAGCCGATGCCGGCAGTAGCCGCAAAACAGCCGCTGCTCGCATGGAAGAGTACGTGCGTAGCCTGTCGTAGGGCTTCGGCTCAGCACGTCGTTGGCTGGAGACAACCGGCAGAGCCTCCGTTTTCCTCCCTCTCTTCTCCTCTTCCCCCCTCTCCCTGTGCATGTTAATAGAGGCAGAACGTATGGAGGATTCTCTTTGCAGAGGGGCAATGTACAGTACAGAACGAAACCGTGCGGAGCTAGGTCGGTACGGGCCAAGCGTCAGAGGGTGAAAAAGGACCGTTGGAGCGGTGAGGCTTGGCACGGGGGAGGGGCGCTTGAAGGGTGCTGCGAGCACGCGATCGAGTCTCGGCGAGTTTGACGGTGGAGGGCGGCGTGTGGCAAAGTGTCTGGCGCGGCATGGCGTGGTGGGCGGGCTTGGGCTCCTAGGCGACGTGCGACGTGCGACGTGCGACGTGCGATGCGGGTCGCTCGGTAGCAGAAAGAGGCACCCGCTCGACGTGCGTGCGGCGGTGTAGCGGCAGGTATGGTGTTGGGGAGGGATGTCAAAAGCTCGCTCTGGGATCTATGACGACGCCCGGTTCTGCCGTTGAGCATCTAGCCGATCCTTCCTGAGCTTAGTGGCGAGAACCTCCCTCAAATTGAGGCCCCACTGCCCGAGCTTATGCTCCTTTGTATTAGCGAGGTAGTAATCCAACCCTCCCATCTTGTCAATGGTACGCAGAGCGCTGGTGGTGACCTTGGTGGAGACGTAAGTCTGTAGGGTGTTTGACCAGAGGCTCTTTGTCTGAACGTTGGGCTGCCAGGTGCGCGGCGTCTTTTGGCGCGACTTGGGAACGTTGTGGCCCGACTGGAGCGTCTTGCCGTCGTAGAGGCCGCGTTGGGAACGCTTGAACGTCTGACCGCTTTGCGAGGCTTTGGCAAAGGTCGGGCGGGAGTTGGGAGAGGAGAAGGCGGTGGTGCGAGAAGAGGAGCCGGAGCCGGAGCCACGAGAGCCGCGGTAGGTGGTGCGGGAGCCTAGGCGGATGAGGGAGGCGAACATGGCGGGAGGTGGGGGTGGCGCGACGTAAGAGCCGAGGAGGACGCGATCAAGGAGCGACGTAAAGTATTGGGTGCGAATGGAGATGATGGGGCGACGGCAGAGTTGGGGATGGTGGTTGCTGTTGTGGTTGGGACAGCTGTTTGGTCTGTGCCTGTTCTGTCTCGCTGCCACGCTGCGTCTCTGTCGCCCTCTCTCTGTCGCCCTCTCTCTGTCGCCCTCTCTCTGTCGCCCTCTCTCCGTCTGTCTCGCTGCCACGCTCCCTCTGTCTGTCTGTCTGTCTCTATCTCTCCCTGCTATCTCTCCCTGCTGTCTCTCCCTGCTATCTCTCCCTGCTATCTCTCCCTCCTGCCTCGCTGCCTCTCTCCGTCTGCCTCTCTCGCTGCCTCTGTTTCGAGGCTTTTGCCGAGCTTTTGTTTCGTCTTTTCTGTCTGTCGGTTTCTTTTGCCGCGCGAAATTTGGCGACAGGTTCAAAGTTCGGAAGACGGAGGCTGAGGCGCAGCGTGTGCACAGAGGGTCGCCGGCCAAAGGTGGAAATTTTTGCACGACGTCTCGCCGACGCCCTTTGGCACGCATAATTCATAACTTTCACTCTTGCCAACGCTCCGCCTACGCTGCTTGCGGCAGACTTTGTGCTTTCCCCCTTTGGTCGCCGTCGCCACCACGCCCGCTCTGCATCCTCGTGCTTAATACCACCCCTCTTTCGCCTCTGCAAACGCACGCACACACACACGCCCACCCGGTAGCTGCCACGCCTTCACCATGGTAAGCCACCCCTCTCCTCCCAGAACACACCCCCTCATCTCAACAACAATATCCGCTGACTCTTCCCCCCCTTCACCTCTTTCGCATCTTCCTTCGACCCGCAGCTGCGCCGCCAGACGAGGGAACGCCGCGAGTACATCTACAAAAAGGCGCTCGAGGCCAAAGAGAAGCAGATCTACGAGCGCAAGCAGCGTATCCGCGAGGCTCTCGCCAGCGGAAAGCCCATCCCGCAGGACCTCAAGGGCAAGGAGGCCGAGCTGCTCGGAAAGGACCTCAACCTCGACGCTGCCCAGGAATGTACGTTGTCGGATCCTTTGCCCCCCTTCCCGCTGCGGACCGCGAGAGGCACAGTTCGATGTTTTGACGCTCGAAATTGCTCGCTCGCTCGCTCTTTCTTTTTCCCTTCTCGATGCTCTTCCTCATTTCTCCTCCGTCCTTCTCCCAGTGCCATCTCAGTCAATCGACGACGAATACTCGCGCGCCGGCCAATACGATCCCAAAGTGCTCATCACCACCTCTCGCGACCCCTCATCTCGCCTCACCCAATTCGCCAAGGAGCTCCGCCTTTGCTTCCCCAACTCGACGCGCCTCAACCGCGGCGCCTACACCGTCAACGACCTCGCCGCCGCCTGCCGCGCCAACAACCTCACCGACCTCATCGTCGTCCACGAACACCGAGGTATCCCAGACGCCCTCGTCGTCTCCCACTTCCCCCATGGTCCCACCCTCCTCTTTACGCTGCACAATGTCGTGTTGCGCCACGAGGTGTCGAGCCATGCCAATTCGACGGTTAGCGAACAGTACCCCCACCTTATTTTTGAAGGGTTTGCGAGTCAGCTAGGGGATAGGGTTAAGAGCGCTCTCAAGTACTTGTTTCCGGTGCCGAAGGAGGATTCGAAACGGGTCATGACGTTTGCTAACCAGCGAGACTTTATCAGCTTCAGGTGAGTCTTTACTTCTACCCTTGCTCTCTATCCTCGGTCCCCTCGACAGGTCAGGTGTGTGGTGCTCAGACTGACTCATCATCCTCCTATTTCCCCTTCCCAAATCCCGCCTCCCTTCTTTCCCCCCTTTGCCATGGTCCCTCCTCTCTCTCCCACAGACATCACGTCTACGTCAAGACGTCGCACCGCGAAGTTCAGCTGGCCGAAGTCGGTCCGCGCTTCGAGATGCGCCCCTACGAGATCCGCCAGGGTACCCTCGAACAGTCCGAGGCCGACGTCGAATGGGTCCTCCGTCCTTACATGAACACTGCTAGGAAACGCAACCAGCTCTAGTCCCTCCCCCCTCTTTTTTCTCGCTTTCTAGCTTGTCCACTCTTGTTTCGTCCTAACCCGCCCCAACCCCTTCTTGTACTTTTAGCCCCGTCCCGTCCTTCCTCCTCTAACCCCGTTGACGCCTAATCTCATCGCCTCCTTCCAGCACCAAACACCCAGCGAAGACACAACTGCCCATCCCTCTGAGTCCAACGAGACAAACAATCAAGGTGAAATTCACAAAAAAAAAAAAAGTTAATAAGGACAGATAAAACCAAACGAACGGATCGCAGAGAATGAATGCGAGACCCGAACGCGGGGACAACAAAAGCTTGGGTTTCAGTCTAAGCGAAGGGGGGGAAGGAATTCCAGCAAACAAGAGTCAAGAGAGGAACACCGGCAAATCCCCAACCGGCACAGGTCGGGAGGTCAAGCCGACGCCTCTTTGCAGTCGACCTAGACGAAAAGTAGCGCTTTCCGTCTACTCGTCGTCGACCAGCTTATTCGTCTTCTGCTGGTCGTCCTTGGTCTCTGTATCCCGGGTCCCCTTATCCGCCTTGCCCTGCTCGCCCTCGTCGCCGCCGCTCGCCTTCTTGGATCGTCGACCGTAGTACTCCTTGATAATCTTGGGCGAGATACGGTTGAGCTGCTCCTTGGGGAAGATGCGCAGCAGGTCCCAACCGATGTCGAGCGAGTCGAAAATGTGTCGGTTCTCGTAGGCGCCTTGCTTGATGAACTGTGGTGGGCCCAATCATGAAGAGAGATATCCGAGAGCGAGCGCCGTTAGTCCGGTCGTTTTCTTTCTATCCCATCCCATCATCACCCCGCCCCTGTCACCCCATCGGAACGGGCTGCCCTCTCGCCAGCTACACCGGCAAGGCCTGAACCGAAGACTCACCTTCTGCTCGAAGCCCTCCATGAACTCGATCGCCAGCTTGTCCTCCGCCGAGAGCGCCTCCTCACCGACGACGGCCTTCATCGAAGCGGCGTCTCGGCCCGTGGCGTAGGCGGCGTACATCTGGTTCGACACGTCGCCGTGGTCGGCACGGGTGTGCTTGGCACCGATGGCGCTCTTCATCAGTCGCGAAAGCGACGGCAGCACGTTGATCGGCGGGTAAATCTGTCGGTTGTGGAGCTGTCGGTCGACGAAAATCTGGCCCTCAGTAATGTATCCCGTCAAGTCGGGGATCGGATGGGTAATATCGTCGTTGGGCATCGTCAGAATCGGGATCTGGGTGATGGAACCGTTTCGGCCGGCAACACGGCCAGCACGCTCGTAGATGGTCGACAAGTCGGTGTACATGTAACCCGGGTAACCACGTCGACCGGGCACCTCCTCTCGCGCCGCCGACACTTCACGCAGCGCGTCGGCGTACGATGTCATGTCGGTCAGCACGACGAGGACGTGCTTCTCGAGCTGGTAGGCGTAGTATTCGGCGGTGGTCAGCGCGAGACGCGGTGTAATGATACGCTCGATGGTGGGGTCGTTGGCAAGGTTGAGGAAGAGCGTGACACGGTCCAGCGAACCGTTCTCCTCGAAGTCCTGCTTGAAGAAGCGCGCCGTCTCCATGTTGACACCCATCGCAGCAAACACGATGCTGAAGTTGTCCTCGTGGTCGTCGTGGACGCCCTTAGTGGCGCCAGGTCGCTTGACCAGACCGGCCTGACGACAGATCTGGGCGGCAATCTGTGATGCGCCAAAGAGACGGGATAAGTCGCCGCCATGGACGGGGCGGGCACCAGGAGACGATCAAGGTCAGACATGCCTCGCTCAAAGAAGGCCTCGATCCGCCGCATACTAAGCGGAACACACCTCGTTGTGGGGCAGACCGGCGGCTGAGAAAATGGGGATCTTCTGACCTCGAGCAATCGAGTTCATCGTGTCGATGGTCGAGATACCCGTCTGGATCATCTCCTCCGGGTAGGTTCGGGCGTAAGGGTTGATGGGAGATCCTGCATGGATCGAGCACGGGTGATGTGGTAGGGTGATGCGACGATCGGAGCGACGGGGTCAACCCTTTGGACATCGGCGCGTATCGCGCTTCCTGACACGCAGCAGGAACTCCGTCCGGCACATCCGGCACTCACCGTTGATGTCCAGGTAGTCTTCGGCAAAGACTCGGGGGCCCTTGTCGATGGGCGCACCGCTTCCGTTAAAGATACGGCCAAGCATGTCCTCCGAGACGGGGAGCTTCATCGAGGAGCCGGTGAACTCGACGTGGGTGGCCTTGACGTCAATGCCCGAAGTTCCCTCGAAGACCTGGACAATGGCCTTGTTGCCCGAGACCTCGAGCACCTGTCCGCCTCGCTTGGAGCCGTCGGGCAGCGTGAGCGAGACGATCTCGTTGTACGACGGGAACTTGACATTGTCGAGGACGACCAGCGGGCCGTTGATGGCCGAGACCGTCTTGTAGTCTGCATTCGAGCGAGAGGCGAGCATGCAGGCGCAGGTGAGCGAGTGCATCGCAACAAAAGAGAGAAGCGCCCACCCGGCGAGACATGTAGGAGAGACTCACCCAGGCGAGGGTCGACGCTGTAGTTCTTGACGCTGTCATTTCCCAGGGATCGGATCGCATGGAGAGGGGCAAGGAAATCGGAGAGGGGAGGCAGGCAGAGCAGGCGCGTCAGCTGTCATCCGACTTGGCGGCGCTGGTGCGGGTGTAGGCTGCTGCAAGATACCTACGCAGCCTTGGCGTTGATCTCGAAGAGCTCCTTCTGGCTCATCCTAGGGTCCGACATGGTGGGCGACGTCGGAGGAGCTGCTGCGCCTTGTGTAGGTGGTGGTGCGACGAAGGCGATGGGGTGAGGGTGGCGATGGCGGCTACGGAGACCGATGGATAGGCACCTTGACCGTGCTGATGATGGGTCCGGGTGAGATGGGATGGGCGACCGGATCGACACCCAAAGCGGCGAGGCGGCTGAGCTGCGACGGTGAGGGCGACGGGAAGGCGTGCCGGCGGAATGGGCTAGGGACGGACCAATCCTGCACGAGAAGTGTGGAGCGTGGAGGGAGAGATGGGCGGGAGAGATGGGCGGGAGAGATGGACGGGAGAGATGGACGGGAGAGATGGACGGGAGAGATGGGCGGGAGAGATGGACGGGCAAGGCAAAGTGCCGGGCACCTGTGGCTTGACTAGACTAGACTTTGGCGGCGCTGACGGTGCAGCGTCTCTGGCTCGCACCCTCTCTGTCACGCCGGCGAGCGTGCGGCGTTGGGTGGAGACGCCTATGGCCCCTCTTGCGACCCCGCTTATTCTCACTTTCAAATCGGCCACAATTCGCATTCGCCATCACATGTGTTGCAACTTGCGATTTTCGTTTGCAATCCAATACCGTCCCTTGGCGCACCGCCTCTCCAACACCAATATGAATGCATATATATATACACGATTTTCTAACCGCCGTCTTGCTTGCTTTGTGAATGACGGCCCATGCGCGCCCCCTTTCCAAAGACCACACACACACACACACACACACACGCACACGTACACGTACACGCACACCCTCTGCTTCGGTCGTCCCAGACAGGTGGCTTCGCATCACCATTAGGAGCACACAGGTCGGCAGCCCCGTTTAATTTTATTGTGATTTTGTTTTTTTTTTTTCTTTCCAAATCACCACACAAAATGCCACCCATGTCGGCCGACACGCCTCCCCACTCTGAGGATGCACAGATCCCACACATTCTACGACCGTACCAGTGACTGCTCTCCATCCATCCCACACGCCTTGGTGCTGCTACGCTCTGCGCCAGCAAGGCAGACTACGCGGCTTCACCGTTCATGCGTCCTCGCCCACCAGCACGCACACGAATCTCAGTCATCTCGGTTTACACGTCTTTTTCGACGGCGCGATAAACAGTAACGGGGGGATGTTCATACAGGCAACCGGGCATCGGCTCACGGAAAGGAAACAAGGAGAAAAAAGGAGGGGAAAAGGGGGAGGGGGAGGGGGAGGGGGAGGGGAGTGAGGAAGACAAAGGCGAGACCAAAGATCCGAGCGGGTCCGCATCTCCAAGGCTCTGCTGTATCCAGCGCGAATCCCTGCAACAAAGACGACCAAGAGAAGCCAGGATAACCACCACACGCATCGTTCCAGTTCGATGGCGGCCGAGAGCGCGGCGGCAGCGGCAGCCTAGCCGCATGTGGCGGGCACCTTACCATCCGCCACCGCTCTTCTCGACCGGGATCGTCCGGCTAGCGTCCCTGCGCTCCGACTGCTCCTTGGCAGCCGGACCGACGGGGTCGAAAGACTGCGGCTGCAGGCCCTTGCTGTCCATCTCGCTCAGGATATGTGTGAAGGCGTTCTCCACTCTCGCGTCCTTGAGCGCAGCAAAGACGTCCAGGAAGTCCTCAAAGTGCAGCGCTCCCGTCTTGGCAAAGTCGACCTCGTTGACGATGCCGCGTAGCGTCTTGTCGTCGACGTCCTTGTAGCCGATCTGCTGCAGCACCTCCTTGAGGTCCTTGCTGTCCATCTTGCCGTCGTTGTTGACGTCCAGCAGCTTAAACTTGGATCGCAGCTCCTGCATCTCCTCCGGGCTGAACGAAGCCCGCGCCGCAATGGCGAGGCTGTCCTTGTCGTCCAGGCTGGCAGAGTTGAGCACGGGCACCGACAGCCGCTTCTGCTTGCCCTCGCGGATCTTGCGCATCTCGTCGAGCGACACGCTGCTCAGCTGCTGGATGCGGCCGGGCTGCAGGCCCATGCTGCCGAGAAACTCTACGCTGTCCGTCCACTCCTTCGTCTTGCGCTTCTCGTCCCATCCGAGCTCCTCGGCCATCACGTCAATCACGAGCGGCAAAGACTCGATCGTCGCCTCGGCGTTGAGGAACGACAATCGCGTCCTTCGCGCGATGAAGTCCTGCGCCGTCGCAGCGTACTCGGATCGGCAGGCGTAGCGGATCTCGGCCTCGATGTAGGGGTAGAGCGGGTCGATCCGCTTGCCGTGAATGGGCCATCGCTGTCCCGTCGGCTCAGCGATCGAGCAGACGCTCCAAGCTCGGTCGCCGTAGGTGTTGGAGAGGTGCTTGGCCACCTCGGTGTCGAGGCCGAACCTCTGCAGCAGCTTGACGTACATCGTCTTGGTCCAGCCGTGGCTGCCCAGCAGCCGCGTCGACTTGGTGACGCAGCCCCGCTGCGGCTTCAGGCCGTACTCGGCAATGGCGCGGTCGACGGTCTGCTCGGCCATCTCCCGGTAGGTCGTCCACTTGCCACCAGCGATGGTCAGCAATCCGCTCTCGCTGACGTTGATCATGTGGTTTCGCACCAGGCTCTGGGTGTCCTTGGCGTCGGGGTCCTTAACCAGCGGTCGGAGGCCGCTCCAAGCGCTTAGCACGTCGCCGCGGCGGACCTTGATATCGGGGCTGAGGTAGTTGCGGACCTCGTCGAGGATCCACTGGATCTCCTCCTCCTTAGGCTTGGGGTGCGCCTCGACGGGCGCAGCAGTGTCAGTCGTTCCGGCGATGGTGTTGCCCTGCCACGGCAGGAAGAAGATGACCCGTCCGTCCGACGTCTGCGGATCGATCAGGCCCATGTCGCGCGGGCTAAAGTAGCCCGGCAGGGTGATGTGGACGCCCGACGAAGCGGCGACGATCTCCTGCGCCGTAGGCGAGTCCATTTTTCGCAGCGAGTCACTAAAGGGTCCAGTGGCGTTGATGAGGCCCTTGCACTTGACGTCCCACTCGTCGCCGGTCAGGACGTCGCGGAGGCGGGCACCGCAGACCTGGTCCGCCTTTCCCGGAACGGGCTTCTTGTGCAGCGCAACGACCTCGGTGTGGTTGGCGACGACGGCACCGTGGTGGACGGCCGTCATGGCAAGAGCCACGTTCATCCGAGTATCATTGTGCTGGCCATCGTAGTAGACGACGGCGCCGGTGAGGCCGGCCGACTTGAGCATCGGGAATGCCTCGAGCGCTTTGCCCTTGCCCAGGACGTACGAGCTCTCCATATTTTCCGATCCGGCGAGGATGTCGTACATCTTGGTGCCGGCCCAATAGTAGGGGATCTGCCACCAGGTGTAGACGGGCAGCATGATGGGGAGGTGGTCGCTAAGGTACGGGGCGATCTTGAGGAAGGTCTTCCTCTCGTGTAGCGCCTCGCGGACCATCTTGTACTGCTCATAATCAAGTTCAAAGACAGCCTTCTGCAGGTAGCGGACGCCTCCGTGGACCAGCTTGGTCGACTTGGACGAGGTTCCGGCGCCAAAGTCGTCCCTCTCGACCAAGGCCACGCTGAGGCCTCGGGTGGCGGCGTCGACCGCAACGCCGGCGCCCGTGGCGCCTCCACCGACGATGAGGAGGTCGAAGCCTTCGCTTTCATCGTCTCCGCTTCGGGAGGCGAGCTGTCCACTAGACTCTTTCGAGGCGGCGGGGCTGGGGCTGCTGCCGCGAGCGTCCTTGGCCGAGGCGGTGAGGCTCGAGTTGTCGGCCTCGGCCCTGGAGGCGATGGGTCGGAGGCCCTTGGCGGAGGACTGCTTGAGCGCCTCAATCATCTGGGCGCGGGTCGGCGGCGACCAGAGGGGGTGCGGGCGGGTGTCGCCGGGGACGGTGTCGGGGGCATCGGCGTAGATCGAAGAGGTCATCGAGTATGCGGCGTAGGCGCCGACGACCGCGACGGTGGCAGTGGCGGCACGGCCGACGATCCTTCGACCGCTGGGCCCGGCGGCCTGCGAGGAGCTCGAGGCGAGGCGGACACCGGCCCTCGGAATGGTGGTGAGGGGACGTCGGAACATGGCTAGAGGTGCGGAAAGGGGGACGAGGATGGGAGCGATGATCAAGAGGATGGAAGAGGAGCGCTGCGAGACGTAGTGCCGGCGAACAGGTGGCGCTCGGCAGAGACGCTACTGGAAGGATGGCACGCCTAGAGCTGCGGAGGCGGCGCGGTGGGTTTCTTTGAAGGGGCTCTTTGAATGGGATGGTGGTGGAAGGGGAAGCAAGTTGGGCGGGGGACGACCGAGAAAGCGTGAAGCCACGCAGAGGCGCCCGACCGCGCGCCAGCGTCGGCTGCTTTCCGCCACGACTGCTTGGGCTGCTGGTGAGCTGCAGCGGCCATTGGCGCCTTTCGGCCCAACTTTGACGGGTTGCGCCCCACAGTAGTCGAGTCGCGCAGCTCGCCAGCCACACCTTTCATCAAAGCACGAGTCATCGCACCAGATAATGCCCCATGTCACGCCCCATGTC
>JALNIF010002355.1:0-10128 GCA_026284005.1 Thecaphora frezii | reverse complement strand
GGCGGGTCGGCGAGAGGTGGCGAGGGCAAAGGCTTGGTGGACTTTTAAGGGGATAGCGTAAGACGGTCTCCTTTTGTCCCTTTTTCTCTCTCTCTCCCACCAGAGCATTCTCCTATGGATGCAAACGGAAGCGGTTGTTTGACGATAGTTTGGACAACCGAGAGCGAAGAAAAAAAAAACATCTTGTCCTTCCCCGTTCCGCCCTACCCCGGCGGCTTGTACCCCCAGCGCTCGCAACGTCTCGGCGACACCGTCGTGTCCCGTGTAGAAAACGAAAGTGTACCCTTGGCCGATGTACGATTTGCATGGAATGGAAGAACCACACCTGTCTTAACAAGCTAAGGGTACGACGTTCGACGGACGGTCACGACTACCCGATGGCACGGTGTGAAATCCCCCTTGCCGCAGTTTACAGGTTGAGGAGGGCCTCTCTGGGCTTCGCGTTGTCCAAGTTTGCTCGATAACATCCTCGGATGGAGACAGCAGGAAGTGGAGCGGGAAGTGGATTAGGAGATAGAGGAGGAGCCTCAAGACCAAGCCGAAAACTGGATTATGTTGTGCCGGCGTCGTGTGTCGGTTGGCGGAGGGTGGGTCGGCCAAGCCCTTTTGCCTCCACCTGTGCATCGCAGGCGGCGCCTAGCCCAATGCGAATAAGAGCCTTTAAGCGACGCAACTTGAACCCCTCCCGTATCTACTACACTGAGGCGACGAATTTCAAACTTGCACATTGCATACTGGAAGTTGTAACCACACCTGAATGTAGACGTGAGCTTTGCATTCGAGACCAAACGAAGCGAAGCCGAAGCCCCTGAAGGCGAGCGAGCAAACGTCCTTTGGCTTCTCTGCGGCGAGCCAGGGGTTGAAGGGGGCGGCGCGTGTCCTGATAGGGTCTCGAGCAGTGGCAGCTGGGCGCGGCAAACGGCGATCGGCGCACGCTTGCCTCTAGGGTGGGGGGACTGTGGTTGGGTCGAGATACGCCAGCTCCGCCAGCGAGGTTGCAACGACGAGAGCACAGAGAAACGCAGAGGCCACAAGCCAGGGCAAGAGATGCACCTTCTCACTTGCACGGCGATGAGCGCGGCAGACACTCTGAGGTGGTTGGGTTGGCGAGGTCTTGTTGTAGTTGACTACCCGTCTACTTTCGACCCAGTCGGTGCGTCGGGCCACTCGGATAGGACGGAGCGAGGAGAGGAGGGCCAAGGCACAGAGCGGCGGAGTGCTAGGCGCACTCTTTTGGCTGGTTCTGGCTCTTGCGAGTCTGGAGCAGGTTTTTGCTGAGAGCGGCGGGGGCTCTGGTGGCTGCAGACATAAGACTCCACACGCACACACGCATACCTTACCTGGTGCCAGACGACGGCTCTGCTCGAATTTATTTTTTTTTTCTTTTGGTGAACGATGGAATGAATACGAATCCTGGAATTCGAATTCGACCTTTGGGACGTTGCAAAGGTCAACGAGGCATCCCATCCGCACGCGCGTCGCTTTCTGCCAATGCGGCCAAGGGGCGGCGGTGAGGGGTGGTAGGCTACATACAGGTAAAGTTGACGGGTTGTTAGAGGTGCAGGAGGACGAGGAGTGGGAAGAAAAAATAAAAATAAAAAAGTCGGAACAGGCGGACGCATGGGCGCACGCACGGCGTCGCCTTTTGTGACTAACCAAGGGTTGTAAGTACAGTATTACGTTGTTTGAAATGGCGTGGCTATTTGGTAAGCGAGTGGATGCAAGTATGATTTAGATGGCTCTTTGTTTTTGGCTGTCGTCACTGGCACGCCCCCCGCTTCAGTGCGCCGTTTGGGGCGCATCGCGGGTCAAGGCTGGGCCTTGGGCTCACAACTACAAAGGCTGAGAGGCGCAATTTGGAGGCGGTCGGTGCAAAAAAGAAAAGGGGGGAAAAAAAAGGGAAAAAAAGAAAGAAGCCAAGGTCGAGTGAGGGGCGGCCGAGAGAGAGAGAGAGAGAGAGAGAGAGAAAAAGAGTCACAGCACGAGTCTTGGTCGTAAGTGAGCGTTGGTCGTAAGTGAGCGTTGGTCGTAAGTGAGCGTTGGTCGTAAGTGAGCGTTGGTCGTAAGTGAGCGTTGGTTGGTGTGCGTGCGTGCGTGCGAGAGAGAGGTCCCACGCTGGTCGGTGCCAACCATCAGCGCCGGAGATTCAACCATCGCTCGCCGGCCCGATTCTGCTCGCTGCTCGTCTGCAACGCGGCTTGTCGCCACTCGCCCTCCCCACCCTCATACCTCGTCCACCTCTTTGCATCATCCGCCGCAACCCGCAGCGCTCGCCATCGCACAACCCACCTCATACCCGCACACCGCAATCCACCCAGTCCGCATCGCACACCGCACACCGCATCCCAACCCAACGCAAGCCTCGGACGGCATTCGCACTCGATCGTCGCCATCCACCCGTCCATCTGTCCATCCGTCCATCCATCCACCTGGCACCACCATCCATCCGCCGAATAGACAGCAGCGTCCTCGCATCGTCATCGTCATCGTCATCGTCGCCGTCCAACTCCTCCTCGTCTCTCCACGAAGCGCCCTTGGCCCTAGCCCATCCATCCTTCGCTTCGTCGCTTTCGAACCGACTGCCATAGGCGATCGAGGCAACGCACGCATACGCATCCACCCACATCCACCCACATCCACCCACACCCACCCACACGCCCATCTCCTCGCGTCTCCCCTCCCTCTGATACCCTTGCGCACCTTTCCTTCGCTTCGCCATCAGCCGCGCATCCGTCCCTACCCGTCCCCCTTCCCCACCACAGACGCCTAGTTCGGAGCGATGGGTAACGCGTGCAGCAGCTGCTGTGGTTGCGCCAAGTCGAGGAATGCAAACTACGAACCCCTCCTGCTCGACAATGAGCGAGACGCCGTAGCTGACCTCCTCCAGTACCTCGAGAGTGCGTCCGCCAAAGCTTTCCCCGCCCCCTCATCGCTCTGCATTTCCCAACCCTGCCTCGACCCTCCTTTGCCGTCACGTAGCTTCTTCGCGTACCTCCTCCCTTTCCCTTTTTCACGGTCCTCACGCTAACTTCTCCAAACCCTCGTACGCCTTGATTCCCCGCAGACCGATCCGAGACCAACTTCTTCACCGGAGACCCGCTTCGTTCGCTCTCGACGCTCTCGTTCAGCGACAATGTCGACCTCCAGAGGAGCGCTGCGCTCGCCTTTGCCGAAATCACCGAAAAAGAGGTCCGCGAGGTCGGCCGGGATACGCTCGAGCCCATCATGTTCCTCCTCCAGAGCCACGACGTAGAGGTGCAGCGCGCCGCCAGCGCCGCCCTCGGCAACCTCGCCGTCAACGCCGAAAATAAGCTCCTCATTGTCAAGCTCGGCGGCCTCGAACCTCTGATCCGCCAGATGCTCAGCCCCAACGTCGAGGTCCAGTGCAACGCCGTCGGCTGCATCACCAACCTTGCCACCCACGACGACAACAAGACCAAGATCGCCAAGTCGGGCGCCCTCGTACCTCTGACCCGCCTTGCGCGCTCCAAGGACCAGCGCGTCCAGCGCAATGCCACCGGCGCGCTCCTCAACATGACCCACAGCGACGAGAATCGCCAGCAGCTCGTCAATGCCGGCGCCATCCCCGTGCTGGTGGGCCTGCTGGGCAGCTCCGACACCGACGTCCAGTACTATTGCACCACGGCGCTCTCCAACATTGCTGTCGACAGCGCCAACCGCAAGAAGCTCGCCCAGACCGAGCCGCGACTGGTGCAGAACCTCATCGGGCTGATGGAGAGCAGCAGCCTCAAGGTGCAGTGCCAGTCGGCACTGGCGCTGCGTAACCTGGCGTCGGACGAAAAGTACCAGATCGAGATTGTGCGCTCGGGCGGCCTGCCGCCGCTGCTGCGGCTGCTGCGCTCGTCGTTCCTGCCGCTCATCCTGTCGGCGGCGGCGTGCGTGCGCAACGTGTCGATCCACCCGATGAACGAGTCGCCCATCATCGACGCCGGCTTCCTCCACCCGCTCATCGACCTGCTGAGTCACGAGGACAACGAGGAGATCCAGTGCCACGCCATCAGCACGCTGCGTAACCTGGCGGCGAGCAGCGAGCGTAACAAGACGGCTATCGTCGAAGCGGGTGCGGTGGAGCGGATCAAGGAGCTGGTGCTCAACGTGCCGCTGAGCGTGCAGAGCGAGATGACGGCATGCGCAGCGGTGCTGGCGCTCTCCGAGGACCTCAAGCCTCAGCTGCTCGAGATGGGCATCTGCGAGGTGCTGATCCCGCTGACGGCGTCGTCGTCGATCGAGGTACAGGGCAACTCGGCGGCAGCGCTGGGCAACCTTTCGTCCAAATCGGACGACTACGGTCCGTTCAACGCGGTGTGGTCGAGCCCCGAGGGCGGTCTGCACGGCTACCTGGTGCGCTTCCTCGAGTCGCAGGACTCGACGTTCCAGCATATTGCGGTGTGGACGATTGTGCAGCTGCTCGAGAGCGGCGACGCGCAGCTCGAGGAAAACATCCGGAGCAGCGACCAGCTGATCCCGCTGATCCGACAGCTGAGTGTGGCGGGACCAGCGGGCTCGGCGACAGACCACAGCGGCGACGAGAGCGCCGATCTCGAAGGCAGTGAGGACGGGCAGGGGGCCGAGGGCGAGATCTCGAGCTTGGCGAGAAAGATCCAAGAGATGCTGGCCGACTCGCAGATGTAGGAGCGAGATGCGCTGGCGATGGAAGGGGGGAAAGGGAGAGAGAAGGTGCTGGATGGGGGCCAGACGGAGCAGGTGGCGGGTAGGGAGGGCTCGGTTGTTCACTCACGCCTCTGCTCCCCCTCGGCTCTAGCCGTGCAACGCACACACACGCACACACACACGCACACACACACGCACACACACACACGCACACACACGCACGCACACACGCACACACGCACACACGCACACACGCACACACATATCTGTATACACATTCGGCTTGGGCGACGCGAGGGCGGGCGGGAAGGTGCTACCTGTCGATCCTCCGCCTGGCCAAAGCCCAGTTTGACCGTCCTCTCGTTCTTTTTTTCTTTTTCTTCCCACCCGCTTTTATTTGCGTTTACCCCTGTCGAAGTATGTTTTGTTTTGTTTTCTTCCTTTCTCTCTTGTTCATTGTGGTTTGTTGTTTTGCACTGCACGGTCTTGGTCTAGTCTGGAGCGTTGGGAGCGCGGCGGGCGAGCGAGGATGTGGTGTAGATAAGGTGAGGGGGCTGAGAGGGGGACGGAGTGAGTTGGAGCGCGCGGAGAATAGGAGCCGAAGTAACCACAGGTCGGTCTGTTTTGTTCGTGAGTTTGGTGGTTGTGGTTATGGTTGTGGTTGTGGTTGTGGTTGTGGTTGTGGTTGTGGTGCGGGTGTTGTTGCGGGTGTTGTTGCGGGTGTTGTCGCGCTTTCGGCGTGAAGAAAGGAGAGGATGGCGAGGACGGAACAGGTCAAGGCCGAGACGGCGGCAAGGCGGAAGGCGGAAGGCGGAAGGCGGAAGGCGGAAGGCGGAAGCGGGCCAACTGAATTCAGCGCTGAGAGGCAAAAGTGGAGGGCGGAACGAGGCGCAACGCGTGGCAGCGTTTGGTGAAAAGTGAAGTAAGATTGTTATTCTTGAATGTTGTTGTTATTCTTGAATGTTGTTGTTATTCTTGAATGTTGTTATTCTTGAATGTTGTTGTTATTCTTAGTAATTGGTGGGCTGCCTGTGCGCGACTGTGTCTGTGTTTGGTTGAATGGCACCGGGTGGGATTGTGATTCTTAATTGGTGTGCTCGCTTGCTTCTCTGTGCGCTTTGACCGAGTCAACTCACCGTCCTTTGCTAACTACCACGCGCACCTCCATTCGCACCTCCATTCGCACCTCGACTCGCACCTCGACTCGCTTCCCACCTTGCTCCCACCTTGCTCCCACCTTGCTCCCCCTCTTCCACCCCCTCCCTCCCGGCCTACATCCGCCCACCACCAACCTCACACCATGTCCCCCCCCTCCGCCCCCAGCGTAACTGAAGCCGAAGCCCAACTCTACGACCGCCAAATCCGTCTCTGGGGACTCGAAGCCCAAACCCGGCTCCGAACCTCTTCCGTGCTCGTTTGGGGCTTCACCTCTCTCTCTACAGAGGTGATCAAGAACCTCGTCCTCTCCGGCCTCGGCACTGTCTACATCCTCGACTCGGACGTCGTCACTCCGCACGATCTCGCCGCGGGCTTCTTCTGGAGAGAGGAGGATGTTGGTTCGAACAAGACGGCAGAGGCGCCGATCGAGAGGGTCAGGGCGTTGAATCCGCTCGTGAAGGTCGTGGGTGTACCGCAGCAGGAGGAGGGTGTGGAGAGGCAGAGGGAGCAGCTGGAAAAGTGGGTGAGGGAGTGGAAGGTGGATGTTGTAGTGGCGTGTAAAGGCGAGGGGGAGACGTTGGTGAGTTTGTCCATAACCCCCCTCGGTGCAGCGACAGATCGAAAGGCTCTCTCATCTCTCCCCTCTCTCCCATCTTACCCTACCACTCCCTACGTAGGTCCGACTCAACAACACCCTCCGCTCCTCGTCGACCAAATTCTACTGCGCCTCGACGTTCGGATTCGGCGGTTACCTCTTCTCCGACCTTGGAGCGTCACACCACTACCTCACCCAACACTCTTCTCCTTCTACGACAGAGAAAAAGACGCTCAAGAACCGCACCACCTTTGTGCCGCTCGAGGCGAGTCTGCAGATGAAATGGCACGACCAGCCGCCCCGTGCGCTACGGAGGCTGAGGATCCCGCCGGGGCTTGTGACGATTTGGGCGGTGTGGAGGTTGAACCAGAAGAACAGGGAGGGAGAGAAGGGAGAGAAGGGAGAGAAGGGAGAGAAGGGAGAGGAAAGGCTAAAGGAGGAAGTGGAAAAAGTTCTAAGCGAAAAGGGACTGAGTAGGGAGAGCGTATTCGATAACCAGGGCGTTGAATTGGAGGAGTGGATTAGGTACGTTCCCTTTCCCCCTCCTTCCCTTTCCTTTCCTCTCATTTTCCTCACTCGTCCGCGCCCTGTCACGACTAACGAACCCTTTCTCCCCTCTGGTATGATGGGACAGGGTCTACCTTCAATCGATCTCGCAACCTGGTGAATGGGCGCCGACGTGCGCCATCCTCGGCGGTCTGCTGGCTCAGGACGTCCTCAACGCCCTCGGTGGAAGAGAACCGCCCATCGTCAACTGGCTCGTCCTCGACGCGATGGGGTCCGGTAACGCTGCCGTCTGCGCAGTGGGAAGGGAGTTGGAGACTGAGAATGGGGTTGCTGCTTGATGCAAAGCCGGAACCACCTAACAAGGCTAAAAAAGTAACAGGTACACGAGCGTGAATTCCGGGGTGAAAAGATGGTTCACGTTTTTGCGAGGTACATGGCCCCTGGGATACACGAGAGAGGGAGTTCCAAGGAACGAGAGACGGAGGGAGAGCAGGTAATGCAGCGAAGAAGAGGGGGGAGGGGTTCCGTGTGGGGGTATAACGACAGAATTGCGGTGCGTTTTCCCGTTCGTCGAGCATCGACGACGAGGAGGGACAAGAAGGGCAAAAGCTGATTTGTCGGTTGCACGCATCGAAACGAGGGAGCAAAATAAAAAAACCCAGCATCAAACCAAAAGTCCATCGAAAAAAGAAAGAAAAAAGAAGGGGGGCAACAAGCGCCTAAACCCCAACCAAAGCAGCCGAAACCGCCGCCGCCACCACGACAGCCGCCACAACGGCACTGCCACCACCCCTTAGCCTGATCGCGCCCCACGCCGCATTCTGCGCATCACCACCCTGGATGACTTTATAACTCGGTTTCTGCCCCTCCTTCCGTACGCTATAATCGGCCGCCATCTGTCCCGGTCTACCGCAGTTGGTCTCAAAGTTATCCCTGCAGGCTTGGAAGCACTGGTTCTTATCGGCCGTCGCCGCGTTAGGTTTCTGGCAAGCGTCGATGCACGCAGTATTCCGGCCACGGCAGTCGGCCAGCATCACGGGCCAGCTGTACTGCTGCAGCCTTGCCGCACCCCGACTGCACCGACAGGCGACGCCCATGTATTTTGTCTCGCAAAAGTTGATGAGCTTGACCTCGCCCCCCTTTTTCTTGCCGTCGTCTTCCTGTTCGCATCCGGCCTTGGCGCAAAAATCGATCTGCTGGGCGCACAGCGCCTCCTTGGTGCGCTGCTCGAGCGAGGTGAGGTTGTAGGTAAAGCGGGGTAGCCCCGATGGGTCGGTGACGACAAACTGGTACGGGAGCGAGTTGAGCGTAGGCAAGCTGGGGAACGTGGCGGTGGCGGTGGCAGAGGGAAGAGTGAAATTGGACGAGACGGTGCGGTTGGAGGCGGGGAGGGAGTTGGGGAGGGCGGAGACGTCGATGGTGGTGGTGCTAGAGGCGGGGGGCGGGGCGTGGTAGGTGGCGTTGCCCTGCGCCACGGCGGGCAAAGGGTCCGCAGCGGATGTCGAGTTCAATGGCACGGTGGGCGTGTCGGGGACGACCGAGACGCTGCCATCGTTGGCCGGTTGGCCGGCTTGGCCAAGCGTGAGAGTAGGGGATGGTGGGGCGGACGAACGCGTCCCGGCATCGGCAAGAGAGATGGAGAGCTGCGCAGATGTCGGTCGTGCCAAGACCGAGAGCGTGGTCACCACCGCCGCCAGTGCGTAGAGGCGCACCATTGTGTGCTTCGGTTTCCGGTGCTGTGCCGTCGAGTTGTGAAGGGTGCGAGAAACAACGCCGAGACGGAGCGGCCGAGGGAAGGGGGAGAGAGAGATGGAGAAAGAGGCGCGAGAAGGGGAGAGAGGGAGAGAGGGAGAGAAAAAGGAAGAGGGAGGAGGGCAGGGATGGGGGGCGTTGGTGGATGCCGATGCCAAGGCACCGTTCCGTTGGTGGTGGTGGTGGTGGTAGTGACCAAAGCGCAATGAGTTGGTAGTGGTTCAAGATGCTCCCATTTGCCCCCCTTGCGCCTCGGTAGCGTTCTCGACCGGCGTCCGATTGCATCGGCCATCGTCGAGGCTCAGCGGCCCAGCTCAGTAGGTAGATCGACTTGCTACTCGTCAATGTGCCGCTCGACCCCAACTGCCGACCACGGCAAGCGCAACCGCATGGTGGTGGTGGTGGTGGTGGTGGTGTATTATGGGCTTGTAATGGGCAGCCAAGCAGGCGGCTGAGAGCGCCGCTACCAGCTACGCTACCAGCTACGCAACAAACTACGCTACCAGCTACGCTACCAGCAACCACAACCGTAATGCACCACCACTTTACCTTACTCACGCCACTTTGGCTACTGCGCTCGCAGCACTGCTTAGCCTGTTACCGTTTGTCACTTACTAGCTGCAACAGTAAGCAATAGCAAAGCATCGGCCGCACCGCTGCACACTAGCGCTTCCAATCTACATAGCCCTCCAGCGCTTAAGTCCACTTGGATTTATGCGCGCACGCGTGCAGATTGTTATTCCACCCCCCCATTTGCCCATCCATTGCTAATGCATAACATGACCCAACGCGGGGTTGGGGGCGCGTGTGCGTGTGTGCGCGTGTGCGTGGCGTTTCAAGGGTTGTGAGACTAATGCTTGACTCGAAACTTGGTACATACTGCAGCTACTGCAGTGCACCGCACGCATCGCAACCGTTATTCAACCCTCTTACAACCACTAAAGCCACCTCTTTTTCAAGTCACACTCGGCGCTAACCCGGCCTGCAGTACAACCAGCCCAGAAAGGCCAAGGCCAGCGCACACACCGCATGTCACCAAACAAAACTCAATCTAAACCCCTCCTCTCTTTTTCTCTCTTTCTTCAAGCGCCCATCGGGCGGGTTTCGTTAGATGCAAGCAACTCAGCCACTGATAAATTCTGTATTTCTCAACGTAGTCACCGCCCCATCTCTCACCACCCTGCCGTGTACTGTGGCAACAGAGTGCAAGTCAAACCAGCGTACGTAGCCAGCTAGCATACTCTTCTGCGCGGCGTTTTTTCTTGCATGAGCGTAGGCAGACTATGCCAGAGCCTTAAACCCGGCCCAAGCATCGGCAGCGCACGCAGCACAAGTACCAAGCTCGCATAATAGTGACCTTTCGCAGCTCCGACGGGGGCTCATTTTTCGGAGCTCGCTCGGAGCTCTTGTATGGGGAGCTCCGACGTTTTTTCGGAGCTCACGCATTTAAACGAATATCCATGTAATGCATGTGTGCCTCACTT
>JALNIF010002353.1:0-12772 GCA_026284005.1 Thecaphora frezii | reverse complement strand
GCCTCCGCGAGATCCGCAACTTTGGCACCGTCAAGAAAGCGGGGTTGGGGTGGATGGGAGAGAGAGAGAGAGAGAGAGAGAGAGAGAGAGAGAGAGAGAGAGAGAGAGAGAGAGAGAGAGAGAGAGGTAGAAAAACGGTCGGAAGGAGGGAGAAGGCTGGATGTTTTTCGAGGTCGTCAAAGGAGGTCGGAGTCGGATTCTGGTTCTGGTCGTCCAGGCGGGGGGAGAGGGCGTGTGGAAGACGTCGAGCGATTGCTGAGGAAGGCGATGAGGATGGTGATGGCGGATGACGACAATGGAGGGGCGGATGGGAGAAGTAGGAGAGGAGCCTGACGCTGCCAGCAGAGGAGGCAAAGGGAAGGGCCAAGGGAAGGGCCAAGGGAAGGGGCGGGAAAGGTAGGTGGGAATCGGAGCGCTTGAAGGTGGGTGCGGGGATGTCGTGCGTGGATGGCGAGGTCGGGATTGTTGTGGAAGCTCGGCTGGTGGAGAAAGAGAGGTGCAAGGTGGAGACGTGGTGCCGCCTGACTGGGCGCTGAGTGTTGGGTTGTTTTCGAGTACCACCACCACCGAGTCTAGTCAGGTTGGAATTTGGGTAAGTGTGTAGAGAGAGGTGTTTGCGCGTAATGTAGTGCCGAGTGGGTTGCATTTGCGGTGCTGTGCTGTGCTGTGCTGTGCTGTGCGGTACATGCTCTGCTCTGCTTCTGCTCTGCTCTGCTTCTGCTCGGCTCTGCTCTGCTGGCACCTCGAGCTTCCGTCAGCCTTGACGCCGCCAAAGCGCCCTTGCACGCCCACAGGCCGGCCCCCCTTTGGACGCTATTCAAGTTCCACTCCTTCCGAATCCATGTTTCGGTTCCGACGAGGCTGCGCCCAGACGCGTTGGACCTGTTTCCGAATTCCGCGCCTGAAAGGAAGCGGTTGGCAGCGGCGTCCATTTCCACACACAAATTCCTCACACCCATCTGCCAACGCTCGCTTCTAATCCCCCGTGGGCCCCAGCATCGCCAATTGCTCCAAAAGCATCCATCGCACTCTTCCATCCTTACCCCGTCTGTACTGCATCTGACGCACCAACGCTACCCGATCCAAGCGCCTCGTCATCCACCTCGCTCTCCGTCCCTGCCGCCGTCCCATGGCGCCCACCGCCACCTCCGCACCATCGGGCGCCTCGTCATCCGCCACCGCCAGTGCTCGCGGTACGGGCAGCACCGCCACAGCTCCCTCCGCTGCCATGGCCGGCTCGCTCGAAGAGGCCAACCAACGCTACCTCCAGACGAAAAAGGATCTGCGTTCGGGTCTGATGCAGAAGCGGCTGATCGACAAGTCGCTGACGGACCTCGAATCGCAAATCTATCTCTACGAGGGCTCCTACCTCTCCTCGACGGCCGCATCCGGCGGCAACATTGTCAAAGGTTTCGAGTCCTACCTGAAAAACACCAGCAGCCAGTCGGCCGCCGCCGCCGCCGCCGCCAAGGGCATCACGCTCGAGGTGCCGCTCGAGGACCGCATCTTTAGCCTCAGCAGCGCCACGTACCAAAAGAGCCTCGAGCTCAAACGTGCAGAAGAGACAGCCATCGTTACCGCCAAGGATGACAAGAAGGACAAGGATAAGGACAAGGACGCAAAGGACAAGGATGGCAAGGAGAAGGACACAAAAGACAAGGGGGATGGGAAGGACAAGGCCAAAAAGGAAAAGGACAAGGACAAGGATAGGGAAGGATCGGCCAAGCCGGAAAAGGAAAAGAAGAACAAAAAGGACAGAAACGCCTCCGAAGATCGCGACCGGAGGAGCGGGACGCCACTGGCCAAGGATAAGGAGGCTGCCGCCGCTGCCGGAAGCGGTGGGGCGGCGGCGTCGGGAGGCAAGGCGTCCAAGACGACGGCGAGCGGGCTGGTGTCGAAGCTCAAGCGCAAGGCGGAAGGCGCCGCTACGGCCTCTAGTGGCAAGAATAGCAACAAGCGCAAAAAGGACGACGACTGAGGCTCGAGGTCCCAGCATCGCTCGCATCCTCCCCCCTTGGCCTCGTCCAGCCAACGGGTGCCGACCCTTTCTGTATATATCTCTCTCTATCTTTCCCCCAGTTTCCCGCCGCCTCTCGTCTCTCTTCCCAGTCTAGAGCCAGAGCGAGCTCTTGACTCCACCTGTACCACTACTCTGTATCCCCACCGTATATACCCAACTGCACCAATGCGTCGTCGCTTGCACCTGTGCGAAGCCAATCGTGAAATCCACCTGCATCGATCCGTCATCCCAGCCCAGCCAAACCAACCAACCAAAACCAGACCCCCTCTGCCACCCCCGCTCCGATGATGCAGCTTGCAAGGGGCAACGACGAGCCGCGATATCCACGCTTAGCTGGAAGGGGGTTGCGATCGCTCGGAAAGCGGGTTCAAAGTAGCAAGAAAGCTGAAACAAAACCCCGTATCCACCACCGCCAGGGGGGAGGGAGAAGAGGGAAGGAGGAGGGTGGGGTAAGGATTCGCAAGGCGTCATCGCCATCACACCATGGCCAGGTGGAAGGAGGCCGGGGCGTGCAGGGCCGAAATAAGCGAGCGTCAGCGCCACGCAAATTGCAAAAGCCAACAGGCAGGCAGCCAGGGAAAGGCGAAAAGAAAAACATGCGGAGAAAGGTGTCAGAGATGGCGTGCTCGGCAATTTGGCAACGATGCGACGCCTCGCCCTCTCGACCGTGGAGGCGGTGCAGACATCACCGGTGCCTTGAAGGCCAAGCACGACATCTACATCGCCTGGGCTTGTAGTTACCGTAGGGACGCGGCGGCGGCCACCAGGCGAGAGGGTCAGCGTTACTCTGGATGACACGATACACGTGGGGGGACTGTTCCTGTGCAGACAGGGAGGTGGGTGGCGGACGCTGACTTGCTGGCTGCTACTGTGATGTTTGCCCTTTTTGGCCCCCGGCGGCTTTGATGCTCCACTAAGCGTTGCGGTGGCGCCCTTGCCCGCCCTTTCTTCTTATCGCATAGTCCTGTCGTTACCAGGCAGAGCCAGGAGGCGAGGAGAGAAGAAGGTGGAGGCCGGCGAGAAGAGCCAGCAGAAGGAAACCGCGCAGGAAGAGTGAGCAGAGAGGGTGGCGGAGAATGAAGACCCGCTATATAAACGGCCGTCCCTCTTTCCTGCACCTTTGTGTCCCTACTGTTCTAGATCCCCTTTGGACCCATTGCAGCAACGTTTCCCACAATGCTCTCTACACTCCCCTCCGGCGGTTTGCACTTCGACCCTTCATCTTGCTCGTCGTCGGCGCCCCTCGAAGGCTCGGGATCATCGGGCAGCGGCGGCGACGGCTTCAGCGCCGAGCAGGTCGACGCGCAGCGCAACCTGGCCTCAACGCTCAACGTGCTGACTTCGGGGCAGCACGACGCCGACCCTTTGCTGCTGACGCCGTACTCGGAGCTCCCCAAGGAGATCACGGGCCCTACGGTGTGGGACGCCGCCTCCTACAGCGGCGAAGAGAACCGGCACAAGTGGGTGCACGCTTTCACGCCGACCGAGGTCTCGCAGCTCGAGGCGGCGGCACAGCTCTGGCTCCAGTCGGGCCGCGAGCTGGGCGAGATTGAACGTTCGACGTTCCCCCTCCCCTTGGAGTTGGTGGCGACGCTGACGGCGCTGCGCGAACGGCTGGTCAACGGCCACGGCTTCTACCTGTTCAAGGGCCTGCCGACGGAGCGATGGGGCAACCGGCTGAGCGCCATTGCCTACCTCGGCCTTGGATCGTACCTGGGCAACATTGTCAGCCAGAACCGCTACGGCCATGTGCTAGGCCACGTCAAGGACCTGGGCGAAGATGCGACGCAGATCGACAAGGTGCGCATCTACCGCACCAACGCTCGGCAGTTTTTCCACACGGATTCGTCGGGCGGCGCCGTGGGTCTCCTCTGCCTTCACAAGGCGCTCGAAGGAGGCGAGAGCGACATTGTCTCATCGCACGCCGTGTGGAACCAGCTGCAACGCACCCGCCCAGATGTGGCCGAGACGCTGGCGTCCAACAACTGGCACTTTGATCGAAAGGGAGAGGTATCGCGCGGCCAGCGCGGGTGGTATACCAAGCCGATCTTTGCGCTGCGCCGCGGCGAGCCGCCCAACCGGCTGGTGCTCAACTACGACCCCTACTACCTCAAGTCGATCGACCGCCACGTCGAGGCGGGCCACATCCCCCCGCTCTCTGACAAGCAGCGTGAGGCGATGCAGGTCCTCGAAGAGACGGCGCAGCAGCTATGCCTACACATGGTGCTCGACGTCGGCGACATCCAGTTTGTCGCAGACACCCATGTGCTCCACGCCCGCACTGCGTACAAGGACCACCCGCCGCCCGCGCCGCGCAGGCACCTCTACCGACTCTGGGTCGCCGTGCCCGCCAAGGAGGGAGGTTGGAACAGCGTCTACGCCGACAACGAGCACCTCCGTAGGGGCGGCATCCAAGTCGACGACCAGAAGGCGTGCTACCCGCTCGACGGAGAATGAAGAGGGCTGAGGTTGGTTGGATGCGCGAGGATTTTTGTAGCCACGGTGTAGTGTATAGCGTCTAGGCAGAGGCGATGGTGGTGTTTGCTGCTTGTACTATTTTCACGATGACGAATCGATGCTGTCGCACACATTCAATCGACGTGGCTGCGTGCATCGTGTGGAACCGCAGCACTGCGTTTCCCCCCAAACTGCGGCCACCTTGACACCAACCCACGCATACAGCATCACGTGGCCTCACTAAAAAAATGAAAATCAAAAAATAAAAAAATAAAAAAATAAAATAAAAAAAAAAAAAAAAGAAAAAGAAAAAAATCTCGCCTCCTGCTACAACTCGAAAAAATCAAAATCCAAAACCGCGCTACGAGCCACAGCCAAAGCCCATCCTATAAAACCCCCCTCTCACCCGCGCATGCCCCTCTTCCATGCCCTCCAAGTGCGGCAAAAACGACGCCCTATACGTGTTGCTCCCTTTGCCTTCCTCCTCCCCCCTCACTGCTCCCCCTCCTCCCTCCTCTTCCCCGGATGAAGGTGGGTGGAGGGTGTGTGCGCTGCTGGTGGTGTGGCAGAACTCCATGGCCTAAAGGTGAGCGTCAAAGGGAAACCTTCGTCAAGAACGATAGCCGCGACTCCAGGGAGGATCTTCTTTGCCCCCTCTCGTATCGTTGCCCCTTTTCGGAGGGGCAACGGTCCGCGGACGGACATCTTAGCGCCCTCTGCTTCAACCCTCGACTAAACTGGGGTTGGAGTGGGACGGTAGTCCGTACATCTCTCCCCCTGCCCTTCTTTACTACTACTGCTATTCTCGCCACTTTTCTCTCTCTAGTGTCTTGGGGGATTCCATTGGTGGTGTTTGCTGATGCAGGGTTGGCCTCGGTTCGCGGTTACGAGGTGGTATCTTGAGGGAATCGAACCACATTCTCGTCCTTTGTTTTGTGTCTTCGTTGCCGTGTGACTTCTCCGACTCTTCTCGACCTTTTGCCGTTCTCTCCGTGCCTCTTCCTCAGCGGTAGCAGGGTTGCAGCCTGCGTAGGCACGGCGCTTGACGTTCCTGCATCTCCCGTACTCGCCAGCGTCGTCGTGTTCGGCTCCTTCCCACCAGCCGTTGCATTAGCGAAGGCGACAGTAGCATTCGCCACCACGGCGCTGGCATTCCCAATCGACGGCGCCAGCGCCGTCGCGTTCCCGCCCGCCAATGTCGCGTTGACTGCAGTGGCAGCGGTGGTATTGACGCTACCGAGCTTGACGTCGATCAACGACCAGCCCAGATCGAAGGGCACCGGATCGAGCAGCGCCAGCACCAGCACCACGAGGCTCACGACGTGCAGCGCCGTCACGCTCATGAAGAAGGTTTTGTGGCGCTCCGGCTGCGGCGCCGGCGGAGGTGGGGATGGGGCGGTGGCGAGGGACATATCTGGTGTAGAGGGTGAGGTGGGGTGGGGTGGAGAGGCGGAGAGGGTGCAGACTGGGAAGGAGGATAGGCAAGGACGAAGCGGACAGGGAGAGGACGAGAGTGTTGTCGGGGAAGCGGCGGTATATAAACGCGACGCCCAATGGCGAGGACGACGACAAAGGGACCGGTTCGGTGGATCGTTTCGCGATTGACCCGGTATGGTGGGACGACTGGCCCGCGAGGGACGATTGACCCGGGGGCTGTTGGGAAGGGTCCCTTTGTGCTCCACCTCCTAACCTTTCAAGATGATCCAGGGTCCTCGCTCGACCCTCGTCGAAAGAAACACACACAAAGGGCCCATGCTCGCAACACCATATATACCCTCTTCCTCCCTCCCTCGCCTCTCTCAAAATGGCGGCGCCTCCTCAACCCCGCCACCTCCTTATCAGCACCAGCCTCAACGAGATGAGCAACACGACGCTCCTCGTCCTCTCCGCCCTCTCTGGGCGGCTCTACACCACCCCTCTCACCACTGCAGCGCACGTCGGCCCGCACCTCTCCGTCTCCTTTTCCTCCATCACGCCTTCCTTTCTCCCAGCCCTCGCCTCCTTCCCTGCTTTTTACCCGCTCTCGCTACTGCTGCTCCTTCTCTCGCACCTCATCCAGCTCTCGCTGCACATCTTCTTCCTCCTACGTTCACGCCGCCCAAGCACCACCCCCTCTCCATCCCCACCTGCATCCTCGTTGCCCACCGCGCGTCGATGGCTACTACGTCTCCACCTCTGCACCCTGATTGTCGTCCTGGTTGTGCTCCTCCTCTGGCGGTCGAAATGCAGCACGCTCCTCGTCCAACTCAACGCCTTACCCCCACTCGCTTCCTCTCCCACGCATCGGGTCTATGCCGAACTCGGAGACGGCTTCAAGCTCGGCTTCGCCCTCGTCCTCCTCAACGCAGCGGTGACCGTGTTGGAGACGAAAAAGACCAACAAGTGGAGCGAACAGGACGAGGCGGAAAAAAGAGCCTACGAACGTATCAAGATGGAATGGATCGCGCAGCTTCCCAACCAGACGGCGCCGCAAGTAGTTGTGGAGGCGGGCATGGAGCCTCCCGCTTACCCCGCAACCCAGGGAACGAAGAGAGAGGATGGGAAGGATGCAGAGCAGGGAGACGCAAAGGTGGACGAGAGCTTGTCGTGGAAACTCGTAGGCGATATTACGGGGAGGGTGTATAATTAGCCCCGAGCCTTGAAGATGAGCACGGCTGAGCATGCGTGTGCCTTCCACCGACGAAACAACAACTACCCTTGCGCGGCACGACAGGTCGATGGTGCCTCGAGAGTGAGCAATGGGAAAAGAGAAAGTGAGCGCTTTGGCCCTTTGACCCTTAAAGCGCCAGTCGAAGGCCCAGCCCCAGCCCCAGCCCCAGATCTCGAGATCTCGCCGACGTGCCCATAGCGTGTAGAGCGGTACATGCGAGCTCTTATGTGAGCGCGAAGGTGTAACGGGTGTGTGGGAAGGCCTTGTTTTTCCTCTGCTTTATGCCAAGCCCCGAGGTGTTCGCTAGTCCACCCCTGCCTTGCTCTCCCCTCACCGCCAGCGAGACCGCTTTTCGCGAGCCCCGAGCCTACACCCCACTTCTGCCAAGCAATCTAAGAGTTGGCCGCACAGCGTCGTCTTATCACTTCTCCGCTGAAGCACACAGAGAGAAAGAGAGCCACCAACAACAAAAACGGGCGTGCAACCGTCACCCGCACATCGCTATGCGAGGAAAGGAGGCAATAAAGAGGTTTTCTGCATTGTGCAATTCGGCTCATGCTCGAGGGCGTCGGATGTCACCTTAACCTTCCTCGTCTTGAGAGTATCCGCCGCTAGGCCCCACCGAGGCTCTCCTCTCGTCTTGATCCGCTGCTATCTGCGTTCCGCCACCCTCCTTCCTCCCTTTGCTGCCCTCTCCCCTCTCTCCCTTTCTCTGTCCAATGCATTGGCCGCTGCGACCCGTCGGCCCAGCTCTGGCGGCGCAGCGGTCAGATTTGCTTGCTGGCTCGATCCTTTACGCCGGCAGCTCAAACTTCTCGCCCTTCATCACCTTGGTGAAGTAGACTGTCGGGTCGCGCAGGTCGGTCAAGAAGGAAGGCAAAGAGGTGGCCAGAGAAAAGGTGCAGATCAGCCTCGAGTTCGAAGCAGGGGCTGCAAGAGGGGGCAAAGCAGAGGCGAGGAGCGCCGCGCCCACTTACCGTAGAAGAAGTCGAGGTAGAGACCCGTCTGGACGAGGCCAGAGATGATCGAGATCGGATCGACGGTGTTTTCAGAAAAGTAGCTGGGGGGGGGGGGTTCCGAACGACGTTGCGAGCGGCGAGGGCGGGATGGGATTCAGGGGCATGCGGTGGGTTAGCGTCGCACTGCCAGGAGCCAGGCAGAAGAGCGGAACATAGGATGCGCCGAAAGGGATCCTGGGGGCAAGAGGGGTGGACTCACCGGTAGATCCAGTTGGGGATGTAGAGGGCGCGGTAGGCGCCGAGGGCAAAGAGGTAGTGGGTGGTGATGGTCTCTGCCTCACCGGTCCTCTGGAGCATAAAGAGCTGGGGGAGGATGGCGACGGCCTCGAGGTAGATGCTAAAGGTCCACATGACTTCTGAAAAGGTGAACTTGTAGTTGAAGATAAGGGAGAGGAGGAGAGCGGGGCCGGCGAGGTACTCGAGGCGGATGGTGTCGATGGCGGGGTCGTGGGTGGGGCGGAACTTGATCTTCATGAGATAGAGGATGTAGCACGAGGAGCCGATGAAGAAGAGCTTCATGACGAGGCGGTAGATGGAGTCCTCGTGGAAGATGTCGAGGTAGCGGGTGCAGAAGACGATGGTGTAGAGGAGCTGCGTCTTGAACGAGATGCCGCGGCACGACTTGGAGACCTGGATCTTGTGGAGGAGGATGAGGATGGAGGCGAGGTGCGCCATGTCACCGACGAGGCGGAAGATGTTCATGGCGGGCAAGCGGATGCAAGAGGGGGGGGGGGGAAGCGGAAGGGTAAGGGGACGGAGAAGGGGTGGCTGAATCAGGAGGATGGGAGATGCAGTCGAGGAGCTATGGGGGCGTCGTGGTGGCCGGGTGGTTGCTCGGGTTGTCGGAGTCGGGGATGAGGACGCTTGGAGGCCAGAGACGAGCCTGGGCGCGAGGGAGCGGCGGAGGGCGAAGCGGGTCGGAGCGGGAGCTTGAGCGGATACGGCGGTGAGGAGGGGGCAACCAGCGACGAGGAGGCTGCAGGGGCCAGGCGGAAGGAAGGCGGAAAGCGACGGCGCGGTCGAGGCGGTTGGGAGGTGGTGGGAGGTGGATGGCTTGGGAGGAGACGGGGTGCTCGGGATGGTGGGTGGAACGAGTGGGGAGCAGGTGAGAGGGTTGTAGATGGAAGCGGTGAGGCAGCAATACGAGCTCTCCAAGGCGGCACAGATAGAATATCAGCGTCACAACGGCCGTCGCAAAAAAAAAAAACACCAAATCACAAACAGTCACGAGTGGGCTGTACATAGTTGCATCCACCATCCAAGTTGTAATCAGCCGGCTGCGAGTCACAGTCACAGTCGCCGTAGCTCACTCAACCCATCCAAGTTGTAGTCAGCCTGCTGCCGGCAAATCAACCATGCAGTCAGTGCAAAAGCAATCCAACTTCCACACACGCACCACTACAAAAAAAATCAAAAAAATCCAATAAAACAAGCATGCACCCACAACCCACCCAAAAATTCAAATAAAACAGCGCACATAGCAGCATCCAAAGCGCTCCCCACTCACTCGCCCATAGCCACTCTGTATCACTTACGCTATGTATGTACTTGGACACACGCCCTCACCCTCACCCTCACCCTCACCCTCACCCTCACCCTCACGCACCATGACCACCACCAGCATCCCATACCGCGACACCTTGCCCCCGAGTCTCCTACCCAGCTGCTCCGTAGGCCCAAGCCAAAAAGAAAAGCCAACGGCGCCACCAAGGCACGGGTGGGTTAGGGAGGTGTTGTGCGTATGTGTGGGGGTTTGTGTGGGTGCGTGCGTGCAGGTGCGAATATGTGGGACGTGCGGTCTATGCTCTGGCTTGGCCGCTGGCACGCCTCTTGCTTTGGCCGCGGCCGTCATGCGTTGTGCTTGCCAGCAAGGCCTTCCTTCTGTCGTGCTGGCCAGCTCTCTTCTCTCGTGCGTCATCTCTCCCTCATTTCCACGCCCGCTTTGACGCGCGCCGCGCTGGCTGGCCGTCGAGACTCAGCTGCAAATCGGCCCAAGCGCTACGCTTAGGCTACCCATTCGAATTCCTATCGGCGAAAATGGAAATCCAAGGTGCAAGTCATCCCACCTGCCAGCGCCTATTACAACTACTTATTTTTCTACCTTAATCTAACTACTTTTTCAATTTTTCCTGTATTTTTCTCTTAAAATCTCAAATCACGCTTCTACAAGCACCAAATTCTTTAATTCTTGTATTTTTGTGGATAAAATCTAAAATAAAAGGCTTTATAGGAGTATATACCAGCGCGCCCATCCCTCCTCCGATCACTGAGCGCGGCTTGTTTCTTTATGCTGTTCTTGTGCTCCACGCTGCCGTTCCGATGTGCTCCAGTTCCGATCTTGGCCCGATGGCGTCCGACTCACAAGGAGAAGTTGGACCGTGCGAGAACAACGCCGTACTCAGTCTTGGACCCTGCATTCAACTCGCAAGCTCTTCCAGCTAATGGTCCCCGTGTTCTTGCCAGATCTTGGCTTGCCTTGCGACGGCAGCGCGCACAACCACAACATCAGTCACAGCATCACAAGCTCTGCTAAGCTAGACGTCCTCTCCAAACCAGCACAAGTCAGCTCCGTTGGTATGGACGGTGGCCGATAGCGCACCCCAAGTACACGGGTCCGAGGCTTCCAAGCTCCGGATTTTGTATGCCTTCGCACGCGCCTTCTTTTGTCGTCTTTCTCAAATCGATTGTGATTTCGACATGCATCCCAAACCGAGTCTACCCACACCCAAGCTGACATGCTTGTCGGTATACCTGTGGGTAGACCAGCCCGGCCGTATAAATCGCTCCCCTTCCCCTTCCAACCACCACCACCATCACCACGACTACCCCCGTAGTAGTTCACTGTCCGCTTGCTTCTTCTTCGCCGCCGCCGCCGCCGTGGCTGGGTCCTTCCCTGACCCGCCCACGACCATGCCGCGTCTCTACATCGTCACCAACCCCGTCTCGGGCGATCACCAATCCGTCTCGGTCCTAGATAACGTCGTCCGGCCGCTCCTCGACCCCTTGGACTTCGACCTCATCAATTTCCAGACCGAATCGCTCGGTGATGGGGCGCGGATAGGCGGTCTCATCCGCCAAGACCTCGTCGCCAACACATCTGCTCTATCTTCATCTTCCTCGTCTTCCTCTTCTTCTCCTGCTCTGAAACCCCAATCGGCCAATGTGGTGCTGCTCGGCGGCGACGGTACCACCAACGAGGTCCTCAACGGCTTCTTCGCCTCCGAGCTCGACGTCGATCACAAAGGCCGAAGCGGCTCGAGCTTGGCGATCCACCTCGTCATTGTACCCACCGGCAGCGCCAACGCTCTCTGCGCCGCCTGCTTCCCCCCACCGCCCCCGTCGCCGGAACCAGCCGTCGCCGAGGATGCGCAAGAGTGGAGGACGAGATCGCTTCGCTCGTTTCTCGCCCAAGCCTCGCCGCAGCCATCAAACAGCGGCGCGAAGACCCAGTCGAAGCTGGTGCCCCTGACGTTGATGCTCAACGAGACGCTGCCCTTGGCGTCTGACGCGCAGCCACCGCAGCCGAGCCGATCGCTCACCCACCTCGTCACCTCGCACGCGCTGCACGCCGCCATCCTCTACGACTCCGAGACGCCCGAGATGCGCCAACGGTACCCTGGCATCGAGCGCTTTAAGATCGCCGCCCAGAACAATGCTACGCGCTGGATCCGAGGTCGTCTGCGCCTGCAGCCGCTCGCCTCCACCGGCGCTGTGTCGCGCTACAATCCGCAGTCAAGGGCGTTTGAACCGCTGCCCGCCCAAGAAGCGGAGCTGGACGGACCCTTCCTCTACCTCGCCGCGCTCACCACCGATCGACTGGAGACCCACTTTGTTCCGGCCCCCTTTTCGTCCACCTTTTCCACCGCCTTTGAGCAGTATCACGAGCTCGGCTCGACTTCGGCCCAGTCACTGCAGCGCCCCGCCGAAGCCGTCGACATCGTCTCCATCCGACCCCACCGCGATCCGAGGGTCGAAGCCGCCCTGCCACCGTCCTCGGACGGTCGTGCCATTGCTTCCGACACCGTCCGCATCGAGTTTGCGTCGACCAGGCTGGTGGACATCACTAAAGCCATGTACGACGGGGGCAGACATGTCGACCTCGTCTATGAAGACGTTACCGGCGAGAGAGCTGCGTTGCCGCGGCCGATGGTGGAGTACCTTCGCACCGGCGGCTACCGCTTCGTACCGGTAAGTGGCACTCGGAGGTCGGCTAGCCCGTCATTCATCGCCCAACGCTCTGCTCACTGCTCGGGTCACGCACCCTCCTTTTTATTTTTATTTTTTTCTCATCACAGGACGGCGACGACGAGCGTGCCTCGCTAGTCTGCCTCGACGGTAGGACACTGAGATCTCAAGAGACGTCCGTATCCGTGTTGTGCTCCACCTCGGACCAGAGCCGAGCCTTTGTCTGGACGTAGCGCCATTTCCGACACCGCACGTTCGGACCATCGTGGTCCCGACGTCGCCAGACCGGCTTTGGATCTCTTGCAGACCTTCCTCGGTATTTGTTTCTGAAGAGGAACAGAAAAACACGGAGGTTTTGCAGGATCCCGACCAACATCCGCAGCTTTACCCCGCGATTCCACACGGTCTCTGTGCTGGCGGAATTACTTTCTCTCTTTCGGC
>JALNIF010002352.1:0-16938 GCA_026284005.1 Thecaphora frezii | reverse complement strand
CTCCCTCCTTCCGACCGTTTTTATCTCTCTCTCTCTCTCTCTCTCTCTCTCTCTCTCTCTCTCTCTCTCTCTCTCTCTCTCTCTCTCTCTCTTTCCCCCTTCCACCCCTACCCCGCTTTCTTGACGAAAATGCTTGGCGCCACCACCTCACTTCCGCGCATCCTGCTCCTTCTCGTCTTCTCGCTCGTCTCGCTGCTGGTGCTCTCGCCCCGCGGCGCCTCGGGCGCAGCCTTGACGACAGTGCTCGAGCCGCACGAGCGCTCCTGCTTCTACGCCTGGGTCGACAAAGCGGGTGAAAAGGTCGGCTTCTACTTTGCCGTCCAGTCTGGCGGCTTGTTTGACGTCGACTACGTCGTCCACGACCCCACCGACAAGGTTGTCATCGAGGGACACAAGGAGCGCCAGATTGACATCATCTTTACCGGAAACGAAGTGGGAGAGTACAGCTTCTGCTTCGAAAACGGTATGAGCACGTTTGCTGAGAAGATGGTGAGTAGCGTCCTCCCCTTGACTTCTTGCTCCTTTTTCCAGAGTGAGAACGATGTGAGGGCGTATGGCGGATACTGAAAGCATTCGGGCTTGCATGGCTTTCCCTCTCTTTTCATTCTTGTGGGAATCCTCCCTGGTCGCGGATGGCGGGATAGATCGACTTTGACATCACCGTCGAGTCCGAGCCCCGACTGGAACTGCCGCTCTCGGCGACCAAGCTGCTGTCGGAGCACTCGGCGCCGCTCGAAACCTCGATCAGCGAGGTACAGGAACGCCTCAACTCCATCTCGCGCACCCAGAGATACTTCCGCCTCCGCGAGAACCGCAACTTTGGCACCGTCAAGAGCACTCAGTACGTTGTTTTCTCTTTGCACCATGCCGCCCCTAGCCCGTTCCCCTCGTGTGCAGGGAAAGCGATGGGGCCCGTACCGTGCCAGCATCTGATATTGATCACGTCCTTACTTACGTTTGCGTCTGGCGGAAAAAAAAAAACAGGTCAAAGATCTTTTGGTACAGCATCATCGAGTCGATCGTCATGATTGGCATCTCGGTGGGACAGGTCTACATTGTGCGCAACCTGTTTGAAAAGGGCAGCACTAAGCGTTACCGCGTCTAGTCGGATGGCGGGCGGCGATGGATGGCGGCGGCGGCCAAGGCCCTTCCAGGGCCAGAAGAGAGACAAGGAAGCGGAGACGGGAAGGGAGGATTGGCGCTGCTTGTCCAAGACCTCGGCCTCAATTTGCGATTTTTGCCTGTAAAGCCTTGATTCGCGGCTGATGAAACGCAAGAATACAAAAAATGACAACAAGCCCGATACGGTTAAAGCTACAAGCTTCGGGCGATGGTGCTGCTCGGGCGTCGCTTTAGGTATGCAAAACGCAGGTCAGGGTCAGGGAGTGAGCCGACGAGGCGGGGCGGGGCCCAAGGTGCGTCTAGCCGTTGAAAGAGAAGCTCGCCTCGACGCGACGTGTTTGCTCGTCTTTGCTGTGGGTCGACTCTTGGTGTTGATCGCTCTGGGGACCGACGTAGGTGCTTGAGCTCGAGCTCGAGCTCGAACTGAACGACGACGAGGTCGAAGAAGAGTGATAGGAAGAAGACGACCAGGATGCATTCGTAGCCTCGCCACCGCTGCCTCCGGCGGTGGAGGGGTGCGGAGGTACATCGAACGACCCGTGATGATGGACGTGGGTGTGGCTTTCCTTGCGAGGGTGCGAGGAAGAGGAGGAGGTGGTGCGAACGTCGCTGTAGCTCCACTCGAACCGGCCCTGGGAGGGGTTGGGGTTGGAGGATGAGTTGGGCGTCGACATGGGAAAGCCTGCTTGGTGGAGGGATCGAGCGGGTGTGTCAGTTGCGTCTGGACAACACGGGGTAAAGAGGGTAGGCAGGGAGAGGGAGGCTTACGGCGTTGAAGGTATCGGTTGTGCGTGAGCTTTGAGAGGTGGCGGTTGAGAGCGAGGCAAATGGAGGAACTAAAGAGGGCCGGGAAGGTGAAGCGTCGCCGCTTAGGCTCGGCCCAGCTAGGCTCAGTCAAAAGGGAGGCACAGCCAGCAGAACGGAGGAAAGCTTCATTTGGGCGAGCGGGGCGGTGGGAGGAGTGGGGGCGCGGGGACTGGCCAGGAAGTTGGCAGAAACATCGGGCTATCAAGTTCTTGTTTTCTTTTCCTTTGGTTTTGGTGTGGCAGGGGCGAGACTGAAGCAAAGTGCGCGCTAGCGTGGTCTGTCAGCAAAGCGTTGGATTCGTTCGATAAAGGGACGAGAGGGGAGAGGCAGAGAATTGAGATGGCTGACTTTGGTTGTTACAAGCTTGGTGGGTAAGCGGGTGGCCCGAAAAGGCGTGCACCAGCGGGGGGCGTCGGGTCGAGCGGCAGCAGCGCCGATGGTCTCGTAGAGAAGGGAGCGGCCTCGTTGCGCTCGTGCCCTGTGCGTTGCGCCTTTGGGGCAGTTTCGAGGGTTGGGGTGCTCCCTCGCTCTTCTTTTTCTAGGCCATAACTCGTCGCAAACATCCGATGGCTAGCGCAGCGGCTAAGGCGTAGAGAGAGAACGAGCGAGCGAGGAAGCCAGAGCGATGGCCCTTTAGTCAAAAGCGCCGGGACGGTTATTGAGCCGATCCTCTCTACGTTGTGTGATCCAAGCCTTTTTGCACTCTCGACTGTTGCCCCCAATCACCAAAACACACACATACACACACACACACACACACACACACACACACACAAAAAAAAAAAAAAAAGAAAAAAAGAAAAAAAAACCCACCAGCCACCAACGATCCATGCCGGTCAGCCTTGGCAAACGCCCTTTCCACCTTTGACGAGGGGTGAAGGGCAAAAACGCACTACTGGTTAAAGAAGGGCCCGCACTTTGTGCGATCGTAGTTGTTGTCGTCGAGGCACTTCATCGACTGCTTGGCCGCCTTGGCGCACGGATCGGTAAACTTGCTCGGCTGCTTGCCGCCCATGACCTTGATGAAGTCCTCGGGCTTGCGAGCGTCGCCGTCGTCGAGCGCGGCCGAGGCGGACGAGGCGGGTGCTGAAGAGGGCGGCATCGCCAGCGATGAGCGGGCAGGGGACAAAGTTGAGAAAAACGAGGGCGGGGGCAAAGGCGGGTGAGGATCCAAGGGGAAAAGCGACGAGCGTCAGGGGGGAATGAGAATCAAATGGCCATTGGCAGACGAGTGGCAGATAGAGAAGCAAGGTGAGCGCCCAGCCTCAAGTGGAGGTTGGCGCGCGACTTGTGAGTGCAGCGCGCCAAGCTAAGCCCTACGCTGCGCGCACTTTTACATGCTGGCCGATGCAAGAGAATCATGGGCAACACCCAACAGCCCGAATTGCTCCTCCTGCGACTGGGCTGACGGCTTGAGCTTGAGCTTGATGGCACGGCCGAGTGCACACGCACAGCCTCAGCGCGCTGCCTACGCTATAGTCTTAGTTGACTATAGCCTCTGCTTTTTTCACACGTTGGCCATCTGTTGCCAATGCAATCCCACAGACGCTCGCTGCCCTTCGCCTCTCGCGCCCATCACCACCGCCGCCCGCACTGTCGCTTCTTCAATCCCCCCTTTTCGCTTTACCATTGTTTCATTCCTAAGCAATGCACAACGACGCCGCCCCATCTTCTCCCCCCCAACCATCCGGCTCCGGCGCGCCCGGACGCTACTACAAGCTCACCTCGCTCTCCTACAAGTGGTGCAAGAAGCTCCACAAGCAGCTCCCCGACGTTCCCCTCCTCACCCCGCTCGATCTCCAGCGTCTGCAAGCCTCCCTCGAACCCAAGCGCTGGTTCCCCGTCCAAGCCGCCTCCAACGCCCACCAGCCCCACGCCGAGGCTTCCAGCAGCCGAGCCAACCAGGTCGGCGTAGACGCACAGCGCAGCAAAGCCATCGAGGCGGATTTTCAAGAGGTCCGCAGGGCGCTGCTGGACAACCGCGCAAGTCCAGAAGCCGAAGCCGATACCGAAGCGGACGCCATTGCGGTGTACCTCGGTGAGTGACCCTAGACTCGCAAGTTCCAGATGCCCCCATTCTCGCCAACACGCCGCTGACAAGCTTCCCTTGCGCACGCGGCGACGTTCGCCCCTTTGACCGACGCCGTGTAGCTTCGCTGCCCGATGGAGCCGTGACAATGGTGCTGCCCTCAACCTCGCTGCACAGGATCCTGTTCGCCCTCTTTCCGCAGTGGACGCAGTCCACCGCCGGTCTTGCGGCGCTGCTGGCGCTCCAGTCGCACGTGGCGCCCACCGACACCTTTGTTTGGAACGCTCCTCAGGCCGAAGCCGACGCCAAGGCCTCCACCGCCTCGATGTCGTCGACCTCGCCGCTCTCCGTCCTTGCCTCGTCGCTGCCGCTGCCACCGACGCTGCTGGCGGGCGCACGCACGCTGTCTTCGGCGCCATCGCGGTTCCTGGTGCGCTCGATGACCGACTACAAGCGCGTGAGCAAGCACGCCAGCAGCATCAACAAGGCCATCGACCAGCACCACTCGACGGTGCGCGGCGGTGCCGAGTTTGAGCAGGTGCGCCAAATCTGGCAGCGCGGCGGCTGCGCGTTTGTCTCGATCGACACCGAGTCGTGGGAGCGCGGCGAAGCCACCGACATTATCGAGATCGGATGGAGCGTGCTCCGCCGGCCACGCGCCTCCCTACAGGGTGATCGGGCGCTGGCGTGGACGCAGACGACGCAGCACCGCATCGTATCCGAAAACCTGGGCTGCGCCAACGGCCGGTTCGTGCCCGATAACCGCGGCGCCTTTCTCTACGGCGAAGCAGTCGAGGTGGCGGCGCGCACGGCCGACGACTTTGTACGGCCAAAAGCGAGCGCGTCGACGGCGGCGAGGGTGCGCACCAACGACGACAGCGTATCGTGGCAATCGGGCACGGTATGGCCCAACGCGACACAGATCCGGGACCTCGACGCCATCGCCGCCGAGCTCGACGATACGCTGCGCGCGCTCGAGGCCGAGGGCGAGGTCTACGTCGTGTTTCACGACTACTCGGCCGACGTCAAGGTGCTCCACCATCTGGGGCTCACCACTACTGCCTGGCGGTGCATCTGGGACACCCACTCAAAAGCCAAAGCCGACGTCGAAGATAAGGGCAAGGGGCTGAAAGCGGAAGCGGAAGAGGACGACGCCGAAAAAGACGAAGACGAAGAGGGGGACCCCATCTTCCTCCCGCTCCCCTCGGTGCCCGCCACGGTGGTCGATACGCGCCGCCTCTTTGCGGTGCTCGAGAACCGGTCGTTGAAAAACGGCTCCAACCTCGGCCGCATGACGGCCGCCCTGTCGGGCCTCGACCCGGTGGCCGCCTGCCACAACGCCGCCAACGACGCCTTCTACACCCTCCTCTGCCTCGGCGTCATGGCGAGCGGGCCGCCGCTCCCGCAGCATAGGCTGAAGGTGGAACACAAGCTTGAGGCTCTCGAAAAGAAGAGGGCGCTGGAGCTCGAAGCGAGGAAACAGAGGAGGGCGGCGTGGAGTCAGGGTAAGGGTCAGGGTCAAGCAGAGGGTGGGGGGAAGAGAAAACATCCGGCCAACGGGTGGGAGTAGCCGGGTTCGGGGGTTCTTTGGGGCGCTTTTTTGTCTTTTCGTCTTAGCACACGCAGATTACTACTGTGACAAATAGACGCGCACATGCACATACCCGAAGAGATACGATACGACACAATGCTGGCTAGAGTATTTCTGCTCTTCCTTTCTCGACCTCTACAGGACCCATTTTGCACCTTTATCCCTTACATCCCTCGTCTTGAATCCGAGGATGAAGCATCACGCCTCCCCCTCTTCGCTCTCCAACACAACTAACACAAGACCCTCACCTACCATCTCGCCCAACTTCGCTTTCGGATGCAACTTCTCCACCCTCCCCGCCTGCGGGGCCCTAAGGGCATGTTCGGTCTTCATCGCCTCCAGTACCACCACTACCTGACCCTGGTCTACCTTGTCCCCGGGTTTGACCTTGACATCCACGACCTTGGAGGGCATGGGTGAAACGATCCCCTTCCCCTCCTGCCTCTTGTCCGCAACAATCTTCCTCATCCACTGGGGAGGGACGAGGTGAAGCACAACGGGCGCTTCGTGTGGGGTGAGGAGGGTGATTTCGCCCGCGTTGGTCGTTAATCCTCCCGAAGACGAGGAGGGAGGGGAATCAACGACGGTAGATGTAAGTTTAGTCGGGAACCCATGCGTTTCGAGACCGGACGTGGTAAGTTCCTGCCCGAGCAGGTGGGCTTCGACGTTATCGATTGTCGTTGTACCTCCCTCTCCCTCAGCCTTGCCGTGGTGAATATCGATCCGGAACGTGCTTGGCGAGGTGACGTGTGGGGTGACAGTGACGCGCGTCGACGCAGCAGCAGCAGTGGCGGGAGCATCCGCAGACCCGAGCTCAAAGGTGCGCGCGCTCGGTTGGGCGCTCGAGAGACGCAGCGCCGAGTACGTCGAAGTGTACCACGGATCCGCCCCGGCCCCTGTCGCCACGCCGTCGGCCTCGCGGCGCAAAGGCGAAGGAAAGACGGCGGCTCGCTCGCGCAGGTAAAAGTAGAGCGCCGCTTGGCCTAGCACCGCGTCTGACGGCGCGGCGGGCGGGGGGAAGAGGTCGGTGGCGTACTTCTGTTCCCGTCGTATATCATCCCGCCCATCAAAATATGGTGGAAATATTATGTGTAAGGAAAAAAAAAAAATAAAATAAAATAAAAAAACAATAAAAAAATAAAAATAAAAAATGAAGAAAAATGAGCACACAACGACGTCAACATCCGCCACCCCTCCGCCACGCCCCAACGTCCAACCACTCACCTCAATAAACCCCGTCTCCACCTCTCCCCTCCTAAAGCTCCTATGCCTCGCCAGCCTCTTCAAAAACTCCAAATTCGTCTGCGGTCCCACGACCTGATACTCTCCCAGCGCCTTTACCAGTGTACGCAGTGCCTCGTCCCTATCCCTGCCCCTGACGATCAGCTTCGCAATCATCGGATCGTAATGCACCGACACCTCATCCCCCTCCCCAAACCCAGTATCCACCCTAACCCTCCCCTCCTCCTCCTCAGGCAGCCTGACGAACCTCAACCTCCCTACGTCGGGCAAAAAACCCGCCTGCGTATTCTCCGCATACACCCTAGCTTCAAACGCATGACCGTCCTGCTTAATCTCATGCTGCTCCAACGGCAGCGGATTACCCGCTGCGACCTCGAGTTGCCACTCGACCAAATCCAACCCACTGATCATCTCCGACACCGGATGTTCCACCTGCAACCGCGTGTTCATCTCCATAAAGTAAAACTCCAAGCTATCGGCATCGAGGATGAATTCCACCGTGCCGGCTCCGACGTAGTTGACGGCTTTGGCTGCTGCAACCGCCTTTTCGCCCAGCTCCCGCCGCAGCTCGGCGGGAAGGCCGGGCGCAGGTGCTTCCTCGATGATCTTTTGATGGCGTCGCTGGACAGAACAGTCACGTTCCCAGATGTAGACGGCCGATCCGTGCTTGTCGGCGAAGACTTGGACTTCGACGTGCCGAGGTCGTTGCAGGTAGCGCTCCAGCAGCACGTCGGTATCGCCAAATGACTAGAGAGAGAGAGAGAGAGAGAGAGAGAGAGAGAGAGAGAGAGAGAGAGAGAGAGAGAGAGAGAGAGAAAGTGGGGAGGAAAGCGGTGCACAAAGTAAAACGTGCCGAGCACGTGGTCAATTGGTCAATGAGAGGGAAGGGGGCAGCAGGATAGAGGATGAGGTGGAAAACCGAGAAAAAGAGAAAAGAGAAAAGAAAGCAACTGCACGTCAGCCTCCTCCCCTTTCTTCCCCACATGTTGTGAGTCTGCATTTGGGTGGCCCCTCACCTTCTCCGCCTCGCGCCTAGCACTCGCCAGCTGCTCCTCAAACTCTTCCTTATTCCTAACAATCTTCATGCCCTTTCCACCTCCGCCCTTGACCGCCTTGATCAGAAGCGGGTACCCGCACTTGTCCGCCTCTTTCTTGAGCGTTTCCAAGCTCTGATCCTTTCCATGGTACCCCGGCACGCACGGCACTCCAGCGGCCAGCATGATTTCCTTGCTCCTGCTCTTGCTCCCCATACTCTCGATCGCACTCGCCGGCGGGCCAATAAATTCGACCTTCTCCGCCTCGAGCAACCTCGCAAACTCGGAATTTTCGCTAAGAAAGCCGTAACCGGGATGGATCATGGTGGCGCCCGTGTGTTTGGCGACGGCGAGGATGCGATCCTGCCGCAAGTAGGACTGGCTCGAGGCGGCGGGACCGATGCAGTAGGCCTCGTCGGCCAGAGAGACGTGCATGGTGTCGCGGTCGGCTTCGGAAAAGACGGCGACGGTGCGGATGCCGAGCGAGCGGCAGGTGCGCATCACGCGGCACGCGATTTCGCCACGGTTGGCGATAAGGATCTTTTTGGGAAGAGGGAGGTGCGTGGATGAGGTGGTGGATTGGACAGAGATGGGAGGGGAGGAGGTAGAGGAGGCGGTGGTGGTCGAGAGCGAGGCGAAACGGGCGCCAGAGGGGGCAGCGGTGGCGGCGGAAGCGAGCGTGGACTGGAGGGTGGCATGGCACGAGTGGGAGAGGGCCACAGTCGAGAGGCGCGCAAGAGGAGCGGCGACGGCGCGGCGGGAGCGGGAGGTGCGCAGCTGCGCCTTGAGAGCAGACGGCAGCATGATGGTGGCAGGGGAGAGAGAAGCACTTGCCTTGGCAAAGGAAAAACACCCTAGGCGAAGGGTGTGGAAGACGGCAAGAGTAGGACGAGGAGGGACAAGGCGGAGGTAGAAACGGGCAGGCGCAAAAGCCAAAAAAAAAAAAAAAAGAGGTACGAGAGGCGAAAGAGGAACAAACGTAGGGCGGCTCTAAAGAAAGACGGAGGACGACAAGGGACGGGTGGTTTTAAGGGTGGTTGGGGGAAGGGGAGAGAGAAGGGGAGGGAGAAGGGAGAGGGAGAAGGGAGAGGCAGAGAGGGGCCATCTGCTGCTCGCCGCTGACCAAAAGGCAAATTTACCCCGCACATGTACGATTTAGCTTGGGCGGCAGACGCAGACGCAGACGCAGACGCGCGCGCTTAAGCCGGCCAACAGCTAGGGGGGCACGCTCGGACCACCTCGTCCCGCGCCGCCAACGCCAACATCGCCTTTACCGCTTTTAACGGTCATCCGCGTCTTTGTGCAAGTCTTTGCCGCTGTCACGTCGACACACCTCCGCCAACAAACACAACCAACAACCATCCACCCGACTACCAGTTTCCAGCGTCATTTTCACTTTCTTTTCTAGCATCAAACATGAGAGGCGTGGCCAAGTGTGGTACTGGGTGTGTGTATGAGAGAGAGAGAGAGAGAGAGAGGGAAGGAAGAGCAACACAGGGTACAGAGGCGAGCACCAAGGAGGGGGGGCAGACTGCATAGGATACCAACACCATACGCCACAAGGCTTGCAAAAAGGTAAACAAAAAAAAAAACAAATAAAAAAAAGAAGGGGGCAGAAAATACAACCGACCAAAAGAGGAAAACCAAACAGACAAAACAAAGAGACCGCACCGTCCCTCGTTTTTCCTTCTAATCCCCCCACGCGCTCACAACACCACAATCCACGACCACCCCATACACATGCGGCACAAGCGAGCCAGAGGTAGCAGACGAACTGAGAAAGAGGGCAAAAAAAGAATAGAAGCGCGCAAACACGAGACCCCCACCCCAGCCTCGGCTTACGAACGCCCCGGCGTACCCAACACACCCGACGGAGGCGGAGCAGGCGTCGCCGCCATCGACGGGCTCCTCGCTGATCCCGGCGTGCCCACCGACGCCCCGCCGGGAGGCGCCGGCGACGCAGTAGAGCCGCCATACACCCGTGCGTTGACGTTGGCGCGGTGCTGCCGGTTGCGCAGGTGGATCTCAAAGTTGTTGAGCGATTCGCCAGGGCCGGGCGTGTAGAGCTGTACCGTCCATCCGGATTTCCAAAGTCAGTCGAAAAGGAAAGGAGCCGCGAGCCGAATCTCGTCAGCATCAAGCACTCCTCAGTCTCGGCTGCAGCGCATTTATCTCGCTGTTCAGCCGCCGCCAACTCACCTTGCCGGGGCAGTCCAAGCACCGCACCCGCCACTCGGGCACCGGGGGAGCCGGTAGGCCCGCCGGCCGCGGCCGCGGCTGGATCTCGAAGCGATCGTTGGGATACCTCAGCCGCAGCACCGCCGCCGAACGCACCAGCCACTCGGCCGGCGTCAGCGGCTGCCCGTCCGGTCCAGTGGGCACCGTCGAGTTTGACATTGACGGCGTCATGGGCGCAGCGATCGGCAGGGCAGGTGCCGCCACCGCCGCCATCATTGCACTTGTGTTTGCTGCTGCCGATGCCGGTGCTGATGCTGATACGGGTGCCGATGCGGGTGCTGCTGCTGCCGCCATTGCGGCGCTTTTACCGCCATCCTTGACCCCTCCCTGCTCGACAAGCTCGCCCTCCTCGCCGCCGCCGCCGACGCGTTCGGACACCGCCTTGGCCGTCGCGTTGGTCTTGCGCGTTTGCATCGGTTCCGGGCTCTCGGATCGCGCAGACGAGTCGCTGTCGTCGGGGCTGCCCACCAGCTCAAAGGGCAGGTCGGGCGAGGCGGCGCGCGGCGTGCGCGATCGCAAATGCGTCCTGCGCACGCCGAGTCCCACCTCGTCGCCGGCGCCATTGGCAATCGAAGGGTCGCCGAGGTCGGCGCGCGGCGTGTCGCCGGCCGAGGCGGGCTCTGTAGAATCGTCCTGGTCGCCTAGCGAATGCAGCAGGCCGCCGTCGAGCAGCGCGCTGGGGATGCCCGCCTTCCTCTGCGTCTGCTGCTGCTGCTGCTGCTTCATGTGGACGGCGAGATCCCGCGTGTAGTCGACGATCAGCACCTTGCGGTGGCGGTGGTAGTACTTGCCGCACGGTCCGCAGAGAGACTTGTCGCCGAGCGGGCCCTTGCGCCGACCCGGTGCGAGCGTGCCCGGGATGCCGCAGTTGGAGCAGTGCCACATGCCGTCGTGGATGTTGGGGTGTTGGCGCTCCAGATCCTCGGGGCGGACGTTGTTGCGGGCCGCGTACGCCGCCTGGCTGGCGCGCTGCGCCGCCGCTGGATCGCGCGGCGGCGGCGGCGGTTGCGCCACCAGCTGGCCCTCGGGCGAGCGCGCACGCTTTTTGGCCTCCTCTTCGGTAAAGCCCGGCGCGAACCTGGGTCCGCCCGGATCCAACTTCCGTCCGAGGCCGCCGGGGAAGAGGAAGTGGGTCACGTGGCTATTGACCTTGGCCTTCTTGCGTTCGGGCGCGCCCAGCAGCGACTCGGGCGCCGGCGTAGGCGTGCCAAAGTCGAGCACAGACTGCGAGGGCGCGATGTTAGCGTTGGCCGCCGCCGCCGCCGCTCGCCTCGTCGACATGCCCGCCCCGGTGGCCGGCAGGGCCACGTCGTTGAGGTTGCGCGAGCTGGCGTCCGCCGACGAAACCATCTGGATACCATAGACGGCCGGCGTCCGCTGGGTCTTTTGCGGCTCGCGATCGGGCAGGTTGATGCCGCGCCGGCCGCGCGTCTGCCTCCGCTTCCGGCGGGCCTCTCGCTCGCGCTCGCGATCCAGGCGTTCGATCTCGGACTCGGTGAGCTGCAGCAGCCGCGGCGTAAAGGCGTCGGCCTCGTTCTCCCCGCGGGCGGCGTGGCCCTTTGTGACACCCGGCAAAAAGACCGACCGCAGCTCCTCGTCGGCGATAAGCCTCCCGTCGAAGGGGTGGCCCGTCATGACGAGCGACTTGATGTGGACATGGACCTGCTCGCGGATCGAGTGGGCGATGGCCGTCTTGAATTCGCCCGGAAGACCTAGGTCCGCCGTAAAAACCTCGGCAAACGTTTCGGCGGCGGTCGGGTCCGTCTCGCCGGCATCCCACTCGAACTGGTCGACCAGATTCATGCTGCCGACCGTGATGTCGAGCTGTTTCGGATCCGAACGGTAAGTGGCGACCGAGTAGGGCAAAGGTGCAAGGCAATCAGCGTTAGCGAGCGAAATCATCAGTCGTGCAGGCCGGTCATCAAACACGCCGGCGCTTCAACATGCATCTAGACAGATGTGCGATCGCAGTTCTCACCTTGATGACCATCCGCAGCTCCTCTGCGGGCGTTGAGTCCTGGGTTTCGCGCAATCGCTCCCCTTCTCCATCGTCGGCATCGTCGTCGCTGCCATCGTTGCTGTCGTCTCCGTCGCCGTCGCTGCTGTCCGAAATCTCTATCAGATGGACCTCCTTGCCTAGCACGGCGTCGGAGCCCGCATCGATTTCCATCATGTCGTCCAGGAGGCTGGCCGTCGTGGTCGGCCTCTTGTTCGGGCGCCGGAGGCCCGGGTTCGCTGCCGTATGCGCCGTCCTCTTACGCTTCTTCGAGTTCTGCGGTCCGTCGCCGAGCGTCTTGCGCCACCGGTTCCACCACAGCAGGTCCCTCCCGTCGAGCCGCCCTCGGGTTCCGTCGGCGGCGCTAGATGCCGAAGCGGCCCTCTTCGGACGCACCGCACGCGTGGCCAGGTGATCCTGGAGCTGCGACTGGATCTGCAGCTTAATCGCCGGCACAAAGATCGGCGCTGGCAGCCCGATGTCTTCGCATATAGAGAGCGCAAAGGCGTCGACGTCGATGTGCGAGTCGGACGCGTTCCAGGTAAAGGTGTCGCGCAGCTTGTAGTGCTCGTGGTCGATCTCGAGGCGGATCGGCACCAGATCCTCCTCGAGCAACGAGACGGCGGCCACCTTATCCTTGTCGAGCGAGATGACGGGCCGTGGCCCGCGCTGCCCCTGCTCGAGCTCGAGGCGCTTCTGCGATGGCAGCAGGATTCGGAACGGTTCGAAGAGGTCGTCCCGGTTGAGGCCGGAGAAGTCCTCCTCCTCGGGCCTCTCCCACCATGCCAGTGGCTTGGGCTGCGTGAGGGTGCCGTCCGACACCTTGCGGCGGGGCGGCTTCACAGCATCGATCCGCTCCTTGATGCTCTTCTCCATGTGCGCCTGCTGCTGCCGGTAGAGTGCCTCGTACTCCTTGTCACGCTTTATGATCGCGAGCAGTTCCGCCTCTTGCTCCGCTGTAAGCGGGACCCACGTCGTGGCCTCCTCCTTGGCCTCCTCCGGCGCATCTGCCGCCGCACGATCCGGCCCTGCGCCGGTTCGAGCGCCAGCGGCAGCGTCGTCGGACGTGCCCTTCGGCTTTGAGGAGGGCAGCTTGGTGACCCGCGTGTTGAAGCCGTTGATGGCGAGGCCGGGAGCCGACTCACGCAGTGGAGGGCCTCCGTAGACCATGGGCAGGTGTGAGAGGTCGAGCTGCGGCTGCGGCTGCGGCTGCGCCTGCACCTGCGCCTGCGGTTGCGATGCTGCGACCGCCGTCCCTGTCGAAGGCGGCGGTTGCTGCGGATCGGACGCTGCTGCTGCGGACGCTGCCGCTGGAGGGGCGCCAGCATCGGCGCCGGGGGTCGGATGCGGCGGGGGCTGGTTGCCTGCACGCCTCGGCGTCGTTGGCGGCTGACCGAAGCTGCTGAGCATACCTTGGTTCATCGCATGTGCCATGGCCGGCGTCTGCGTCGGTGCGGCCCCGGCAGCGGCTAGTGTGGGGTCGGTGAGGGGTAGGTTCTCGTAGGCGGGGTTGACGAGGTTCGCCTGCGACACTTCCATCGTCGCAGGCCGTCGACCGCCGGCGCCGCCTCCCGGGCTCATGGCGAGGTTCGGATCCGGAGCCATTGAGGCGCGCCGGCTCTGCTTGGCCATCGCTGCTAGCGCAGCCGTGTGGGAAGACTGCTCGTGCGGGTGGAGCGGGGCGCCGTTAGGGCCGTAGAGCGGCGGTATCTGATGTCCGGGCGCTGGCGGCGGTGCCATCAGGCCGCTCCCGGGGTGCTGTCCGGAGCGGGACTCGGGACGTCCCGAGGCGCTCAGCGACACGCTCGGCTGCCGCGGCCGCGGCTGGTTCATCATGGCTGGGCTTGACGTAGCGCCATGGTGCGCCGGCGAGTGTGCCATGTGCATCGGAGTCGTGGCGGGCGGCGAGCCATGTTGGGTCGAAGGTGTCATGGGCCGCATCTGGTGCCCCGGTCCGCCTTGCTGCTGCTGCTGTTGTTGCTGCTGTTGTTGCTGCTGTTGTAGCTGCTGCTGCTGCTGCTGCTGCTGTTGGTGGAGTAGTTGCTGTGGCGGCACCTGCTGCTGGTGGTACGGGTGTTGCGGGTGCTGCTGTTGTTGCTGTTGTTGTAGCTGCTGTTGCTGCTGCAGGTGAGCGAATTGCTGCGGCGTGCCAGGCGGCATCATCGGCATCTGCTGCGGGGTCATGGGCTGCGACGTTCCGACTGTGGGCTGACCCGTCTGACCTGGACCATGGCTAGGCGACTGCCCTTGACCGCCGTGGGCGAGGGCTGAGACGTGGCCCTGCCCTGGTCCCTGCCCTGGTCCCTGCCCCGGCCCTGGCCCCGGCTGTCGCTGGGACGCCTGGCCCGCCTGCGACTGGGAAGCGCTGGGCCCCTGCTGAGGGATCAGACCGAGCCCGCGCGCCTCGTTGATGGTCAACACCATTCCGCCGTTGGGCATCATCGAGGCGTGCTGTCCTCCCGGCAGGCTCGATGCCTTGAGGAAGAGGTAGCCCATCTGCATCAGCGTATGGACCGGCGTGATCCCCGACCCCTCTTGCGCCTTGGCCAGCGCCAGCGCCCGCGAGAGGATGGCCTGCTGCTGCTGCGGGTTGAGGCTCGGCGTCCAGTTGGGCGGCACTACCTGGTTGATGAGCTGGCTCGGAACGCCGCCGGGACTCGGCTGCATCTGGCTCGGCTGCCCCGGCTGCGGTTGCGGGGGCTGCGAGCTACGATGCTGCGGCGGCAACGGCTGGCCGGGACCTTGGGGCCCGCCCGGGTGCGGTGCCGCCATCTGTAGCGGCGTGCCCGGCCCGCCATGGCCGATGCTGATGCTGGGGCTGCGCGTGTGACTGCGCGACCGCTCAAAGGCAAAGGTGGCCGCCATGTTGGGCTGGACGCCGGACGGGGCACCTCCGTGCGCCGGCAGATGCGCGTTGGGCATGCCCGATGGCGAGCTCGTCGCGTTGGGCGGCATCGCGGCCTGCATCACCGGCGTCTGGCCCTTGGTCGTCTTCTTGTCGGTCTTTTTCCGCGGCGGTTTGGCCTTGGACGCCGAAGAAGGCGGCGTCGTCCCAGACTGGGAAGGCGTACCGCCCTGGGCTATCGGCGAGGCCATCTGGTTCGGCGTCTGTAGGTACGACGGGATGCCATTAGGCTGCGCCGCGCTGTGGGGACGCACGGGGGAGGCCATCGGCGGCTGCGAAGGGCCGGCGATGGCGTTGCCGAGGTTGCTACCGCCGCCGCCTCCGGCCATCAGTGCCGAAGGATCAATGTGGCCGGCCATCGAGCCGCCGCCCGGCTGACCCTGGCCGAACATGGCGGCCTGTCCTGGATGGCCGCCATTCTGCGGAGGGAAGCCCTGTGTCATTGGGTTGAAACCGGGCATCGGCATCTGGCCAAGCCCCGACATGGTCTGCGGCGTGATGCCGCCAAACGCCGCCGCATTCATCGGGCCGCCCTGCTGTGGTTGCTGCTGCTGCTGCTGTTGCTGCTGCGCCTGATGCTGTGGTGACGGTTGCTGCTGCTGCTGTTGTTGCTGTGATGTTAGCGGACCTCCCTGTTGGCTCTGTGGGCCCGACCCTGGGAACATCCCGTTTGGCGCTTGACCCATCATGCTTGGCCCCAGCTGCTGACCCTGCTGCGGCTGCGGCTGCTGCTGTTGCGGCCATCGAAGCTGCTGCCGTTGCTGCTGCTGTTGCTGTTGCATCTGCAGCTGCTGCATCTGTTGTTGCTGCAGCAGTTGCTGCTGTTGTTGCTGGGACATTGCCATGTGTTGCCCGGGCTGCCCCTGCTGCGGCGTATTCGGCTGCTGCTGGGGCTGATGAGGCTGCTGCTGCTGCTGCGGTTGTTGTTGTTGCTGTTGCTGTTGTTGAAGAAACATTTGCGGGTTGAAAGCGGCGGGGTTCATGCCACTGGCCGCGGCGGCTCTCTGGAACGCCGCCATGTCAAAGCCGCCGCCGTTGGGCGCCATGCCCATCATGGCGGGGTTAAACATGTTTCCGCCGAACGGCATGTGCTGTGGCTGCTGTGGAGGCGGTTGTTGCGGCTGCTGCATCTGCTGCGGCTGCGACGGATGTTGGGCTTGCGGTTGACCATTGGGGCCCATCGGCATGCCGACGCCACCGCCTGCGCCTGCGCCTCCGAGGCCGCCCATGTCCATGCCGCCAAACATGGCCGGGTTCATGCCGAGGGCGGCCATGTTCATGGGGAAGCCCTTGCTCGGATCGCCGCCCATCATGTTGGTAACGGCGCCGGACGAACCGTCCGCATTGCCGGCAAAGGCGTTGCCAAAGGCGCTGCCGTTGGAGAACATGGCGGGGTTCATCGTGGGCGCCGGTGTGGGGCGGTCGAGGCCAGCTCACGCCGGCGACCAACCAACCAAGCGACGGGGCCCTGGACCTCGCTGTAAGGGCGGCCAAACGGCCCGGGATCTGCGGGGAGCGCGGAACGATCGGTGTAGCTCCTCCCAGACGTGGGAAAAAGCGTTCGCGGCGGAGGAGTAGGGGAATCGAGGCTGTCGGGTCGGCGATCTGGTGGCGCGGCGACAACGACGACGGTGGGTGGGCGACAACGTCAAGGGATGCCTGAGCGTTTCCTAGAGTGGTCGCATGAGAACCCAACGCCGAGCGAGTAGGTGGAAGGCCGAGGCGACGATGGCGCGCGGCTCGAGCTGCAGAGCGTTCGAGTCTCGACGCAGGCGCGGGCGACGGCGATGGCGGTTAGCGTCGGCTGCAAGGCGGTGGTCGATGACGCCGACGGGGCCAGAGGCGGTGGCGGTTGCGGTGGTGGTGGCGGTGGTGAAGGTGGAGGGCAGAGACGGCGAGAGAGGCGGATTTAGCAAAGCGGCGGCGGATTGGAAGCCGAAGCCTGCACGATGGGCGCGCGTCGCGGTGCCGAGC